>PVJD01003199.1:0-171081 GCA_004026545.1 Mormoops blainvillei | reverse complement strand
AGCTGAAGAAACCAATACAATAAAAATTATTCTTATTAATGACTGATTCATTTTCATTTTCTTTAAATAATGAAATTATAAACACAACGTTAACTAATTAAAGCCTGTCAATTAATTACTTAGTTACCCCTATATAGATTTTTGAATGTTTTAGTGTAAAACAAAAACATTTTCATTGGAATTTAGGACTTTTAAATATACCTTTCAATAATTTCACATTATACAAGCCTAGAGCCCATAGGCTCTTGGTAAATGCATCTGTGGTGGAAGAAGGTCAGTGAGCTCATGGCAACTGCCTTAGGTACACATGATAGAGCGCTGGCATATCACCAGGTGATCGGCAAATTGCAACATGACTCATTGTTAATTTTTCACCTTGGACAGACACCTTCAAAATTAGTGAAATCCTCTCCTATAATTAGTTTCTATGAATAGCAACTTTCTATTAGAGAATGGTTTTCCCTTGAAATATTACTTCACATTCATTAAAAAGTATTCTGCTATCTTTTCAAAGTCTACTGCCAAGGACAACTTTTGTCTTCAAAAATGTGTTATTTTCAGAACAAATGATATCTATAACTTTTTCCATTACTGGGTAAATTCTAAACATTAAAGTTTACCATTAATTGATTTATTTGTTTTAAATTTCAGTATGTGTATATAAATTATACATGCATAATATTAGGTTGGCCAAAAGTTCATTTGGTTTTTCCTGTAAGATGGATCTAGTAGCACTTAGTTGTCTTTAACTTCATTCAAAACAGTTTTGTTAGATTGTATTGTGACAGCTGTCATATTAATGTGCATTTAAAAAATCATCAAAATTGGTGAATTTTTCTGTTAGCCATTTTAGTATTGAAGATGGAAGAAAATATACAAGATTTTCAGCATATTATGCTTTATTATTTTTGAAAAGGTAAAAATGCAACTGAAATACAAAAACAGCTTTGTACAGTACATGGAGAAGGTTCTGTGACTGATCCAATGTGTCAAAAGTGGTTTGAGAAGTTTTGTGCTGGAGATTTCTCACTGGACAATGCTGCATGGTCAGGTAGACCAGTTGAAGCTTATAGTGATTAAGTCCAGATATTAACTGAGAACAATCAATGTTATACAATGCAGGAGATAGCTGACATACTCAAAATATTTAAATCAAAAAAGTTATTGGTGAAAATGAAAAACGTGTCTTTTATTTTATGAAAAAACTGAACAGGCTTTTTGGCCAATACATGTATATATGATTAATTAGTTTCCTATTTCCATTTTGTTTAACATTTATTGTACTTAATCAGTGAAACATTAATAGCCAGTCATTTGTGACATTATTTACATAAAAATATAATATGCAGATAAGAAATAAAGTTAACACCTGTTATCTGTCCGTTTAAATTTTATGAGAATGTACCCTTTCTAATTATGATAAGCAAAAATAACTGGATTATTTACCAACTTTATTAAAAGATTTTGGGCATTTTGTATTTAGTAGCATATTTACATGGAATATTGTGTGAATTAGTGTTTAGGGCAATTTAGTAGGTTTTAAGTACTACCTCAAAACTGTATTAATTTTTACATTCTGATTACTGACAACAGAAACTGTATAAGTAAGTATTATTTAACATTTATAATTACATTTATATTGTTAATATTATTTGCTCATTTATATAATAAGGCTATCTTTATATATATGAAAATAACCTTAAGTAATTTTTTATCCTCACCCGAGTATATTTTTTATTGCTTTTAGAGAGAACAGAAGAGAGAGAGAGAGAGCAACGTCAGTGTGAGAGAGAAACATTGAATGTCGCACTCTCGCACACACCCTAACTGTGATGGAACCTACAGCCTGGGTATGTGCCCTGACCGAGGATCGAACCACAACCTTTCAGTCTATGGGATGATGTTCCAACTAAGTGAGCCACACTGGCCAGGGAACTAAGTAATTCTTATAAAAATATATTCCCAGTCTGTTGATTTCCTCTTTTATTAAATTAATTCTTATAGAAAATTTGAAGTGTAATCTTATCAGTGCTTTTCTGTGTGATTGTTTTTCAGACCCATTAAGGAAAAAAACAATGTACTTAAGAATTATACTCAGTTCACAGAACAAAAGAACTTGGAGAAAAAAAATGAAATGACAATGAAGACTAAACTAAAACCATAAACAGGTAAGGCAAACTTAATATCAAATATTTTAGTATGACAACAATTATAAATTATTTACATTTAAGTTAAACTTTGTTAGAAGGCAAATACTCTCAAATTGGTTCAAAGAGTAGAATTAAATAAATGCAAGTTTATATGCATTCTATAATGCATAGATATTGAAATAAACAAAGAGTAACATACAGGGTGGGGCAAAAGTCAGTTTACAGCTGTCCATATGGAAAATAATATAACTAATAAATAATAATTCAAGAACAAACTTTGTTTTGCATACTCACAACTGTAAACCTACTTTTGCTCCACCCTATATAAGTACAAAAATAAAAAGTAGGATTTTGAATATCAATATCAAATAGAACAAGAGGAAAGGTAAGAGGCTTCATATTTGACTTTATATCACCCAAAGTATACTACTTAATATACATGATAGAAGCAATGCAGCACCAAATGATATTACCCTGAAAATAAAAAAAAAATTGATTATAAGTAAAATAAATTTTAGATAGTTTTGTGCACACCAAAGAAGGCTGCAGAAGGTTTTAAAATATAATAAATAAAGCAAATTTTATTTTTAAATTTATTTATGTACCCTGGAAACAGAAAATAGTTTTCAAATTCCAGACCAATAAACAATTACAAATGATCATATTTTGAAAAAATTTACTTACAAATCATTAGAAATTCTATGTAGCACATTCAATGACTAAATGCAATATAACAAATAACCACAATTTTAAAAAATAAAAAGGTTTGCACAGCAAAGGAGACCATCAACAAAATAAGACAACCCACAGAATGGGAGAACATAGTCTCCAACACATCTGATAAGGGGTTAATATACAGAATTTATAAAAAACTTACAAAAAAACAAACAATCTGATTAAAAATTGGGCAAAAGAACTGAATAGATACTTCTCCAAAGAGGACATAGGGCTGGTCAATAGATATGAAAAGACGGTCAATGTCACTAATCACCAGAAAAATGTAAATTAAGCACAATGAAATATCACCTCACACTTGTCAGAATAACTATCATCAATAAATCAACAAACAACAAGTGCTGGCAAAGATGTGGAGAAAGAGCCCTGTTGGTGAGAATGCAGACTGGTGCAGCTGCTGTGAAAAGCAGTGTATAGCTACCTCAAAAAATTAAAAGTGGGTTTGCCTTTTGACCCAGTGATGCCACCTCTGGGAATATATCTGAAAAAACCCAAAACACTAATTCTGAAGAACATAAGCACCCCTACGTTCATTGCAGTGTTATTTACAATCACCAAGATATGGAAGCAGCCCAAGTGTCCATTAGTAGATAAGTGGATAAAACAACTATGGGACATTTACACTATGGAATACTACTCAGATATAAAAAAAGAAGAAAATTTTAACTTTTGCAACAGTATAGACAGACCTAGAGACTATAATGCTAGGTGAAATAAGCCAGTCAGAATAAGACAAATACCATATGATGTCACTCATATGTGGAATCTAGTGAACAAACTTAACTAACACACAAGATAGAGACAAGCTCACAGAGAGCAAAACAGAGACAGACTCATAGACAGGATGACAACTCTAGGAGGGGGTAAGTTAGGAGGTGGAGGGATCCAGCAAAAAAGGAAAAAAGGACTCATGAACATGGACAACAGTATGGTGATTACAGGGGGGAGGTGGTACATGTGGTTTAAATGGTAATTGAAAAAATGGATTCAAAAATTATAAAAAATATTTAAAACAAACTTGAAATACAAGTCAAAACTAAAACATTCCTAACAAGAGAAATATAGATAAAAATTATAAGTATACTATGATTCAAATAATCACAGGCTTCAAGAGTGTCAGAATTTATGACATTCAGCATCAAAACTATGAACAAAGAAAATATTATTATTATGCATATTTTACTATTAATACAAATTAAAATAAGTTAGTTGTATATTTAATTTTGTTATATAAATGACAATACAGAGAAACCAAAGAACAAGGCAAGAAAATTTTCTATTTAAATAGTTATTTGTGTTCAACTTTGACATCAATATGTCTAAAATTGATAGATAGGTTTACCCAGATTAGTATTTTTTAAACTGTGACTTTAAGAAATTAAATGATTGTTCTAAAAATAAACAGAAAGTCACAATGTATGGCACTTTGAGTAATTGTATTGATTTAACCAAGAGTCTAATTTGCCATGTAGGGGACTGAATTAATAATTCCATCGTGCTCTTCCTCACTTTCTTCTTTATTGTCTGCTTCTTTTTCCTTCCTTCATTTTGTACATATGTCCTTACAAAAATTTACAGTTTCTCTAACATTCTTTTCACAGTGTGGGGTGATCTCTCCCAATGACTAACCTTTCTTTATAATGTTTATTCATGAAGCACATCAATGTGTTGCCAAATCCTAGTTTCAGTGGTTTAATACATAAAATTTGCTTATTTAGGTTTCCTCTTACTACCCTGGACCTTTACCTTTGCTATGTCATGCTGTGTCTGGTGTCTTCCATGTTCATGTTTAAAAGTCTGCAATTCACACTATTTTGACAAGACTGACGTATTTATGTATTGAGTACTTCAGTGTGAGGCAGTGTGGAAAGTCAGTCCAGGAGTTAGGGAAACAAAATAACAACAACACATGTCCCTGACCGCATGAAGTTGAAAATCTAGCAAAAGGCAGCCCAGATGTGCCTGTTTATAAATTCAGAGACTATTTGGTAATTGTACAGGTTTTCATTAATATCCTTTAAAGAGTCAAAATTCCAAAACGTAGGAATTTTTTTTTACTATATTTAGAAGTATTTATTTTTTTAAAAATATACCAGGTTATATTTAGTATCAAGTCTGGAAAATACTTGTGTACTGACCTTCATCATTGACTACTTAGCTCAGTATGTACATGTAAGTTCTCATGATATCATATGAACATTCAATTTGAGTTGCTTGGTCTTGGGGTCAATAACCTAGGTAGTAAATCCTGTCTTTTTTTTCTCATCATGATGATCATCCTAACCAATGACTGAGCTGGTAAATCCAGCCTCAGAGTCCACCACTGTGACGCCCCTCAGAGCTCTTCTTTGGCAAGATGGGAACTTTTATGTCCTCTGGTGGTCTGTGACTGAAATAAGATCCAGTTTAAAGTACTTGAAGGTAGAAGAAGGAAATTTTCCTTATTTATTGTTTTCTTATTGATGTGGTCATTTATTTCTGGGGATTTTTTTATTTTTATAAGGCCTTCACTCTTGGCTATCTATTACCTTATGTTTCTCAATGGTTCCACTGTATCAGAATGAGCAAAAGAAATAGTAATTGTAATAATCCAAGTGATCCAAAGGCTCCATAACCCAAAATTTGGACTTAGTAGACTAGTCATATATATTAAATAAATACTCTCTAGTTGATTTTAATGAAACATTTTAGAAACACTTCTAGGTGACCCTAAATTTCTCTGAATGGATATACTTCCTCCCCTACCAACGAACGAGGTCTAGTCACATTCTATGAGGAAAAGCACCACTTTAGAAAATGATTACACTAGCCTAGAAGCATATATATTATATCTATATTCCTCAGTTTGATAATTGTATATGTGTCATATATATATAAATTTATATATAAATACACACATTTGTGCTACCTGGACAAATGATGACAAAATGCAAATTGAGGGGGGGAGACCCACCATCTCCTCTGGTTCACTTTTTTGACTTTGATTACAAAACACTGGTATATAGATTTATATCACTGGGCAGGAAAGCGGAACACTTGTGTCTGGAGGAAACAAATGGACCGAGGAAAACCATACCTGATACTCATATTTGATAAACTTCCCTGTAGAATGGCAAGACCCCACCCAACCAATCATACCACAATGAAAGTTATCATTCAAAAGCTCTCTGACACACATATCGATACACAAAGCTTACAATTAACATTTTGGTGCTTCATTCTCAAATATTAATACAATAAAGATTGGACTCTAGTATCAGAGAATGATATAACCAAAGCAAATCTAACAAACAACAAAAATTGGAAAAAAAACTTTCAGCAAATGAAAACAATTGAGAAAACAGGATTTACACACAAACAAATAATTCAAAAAGTGATAACATATTTTATCCATGATATAATAACAAGTTATTACAGAAAATAGGTAAATAATCAGAGAAGAGTAAAAAGCTCTCCTAGAAGTTGAAAATACAAGAATGTAAATTTAAAAAATTAATAGAGTGTTTAAAAGGAGAAGCAAGTACAAATTCCAGAAAGAACAAAAAGAAAATATCAAAAGAAATAAGAAAAGTAGAAAGCAGAAGTCAATGAATTTATAGTATCAGAAGTTCTGATATCAAATTAATATGAACTCCAGAAATTAACACATTTCAGAGTATAATAAAACTAAATGATCCAAAGAAATAACCTGAGTTTTGCAGAATAAAAATATTATGTATATATATATACAGACACACATATGTGTATCACATACATACACACACATGACTTAGCACAAAACGTGAGGGGAAGATTGAAAAAGGACCCACACTTTCAAATATCATATTGATATTTTAAAATCTGCGTTAAAATAAAAGACAGCTTGTGTGTATGTGCATGTCTGTGTGCGTGACAGAGAGACAGACAGACATGTAGGGAGAGATACAGAGAGAGAAAGACTGAATGAGGGAAATAAAAAAAAAAAACAAATATTAGGAAACTCATCTAACATATCCAACATGTAGAAAAGAGAAAATGAAAGAGGAAATCTTCAATAATATAATTCCAGAACATTTTCTAGGACTGAAGAACAAGATTTTATGTATTAAAGAAGCCGAGCATATGCCCACCAAAGGCAGATTTTTAAAAGATACAATCCAAGGAGCATTTTAATGACTTCAAAACATGGGGTGAGAAAAAATAAATCCCAAAACTTTTCCAAGGACTGGGGGGGATAACAGTGAGTCTACAAAGAAAATACAGAGGCTATTTGAAGGGTGAATTCTTACTGTGTCCATTTGCTTTTGAATAGCTTATCACACTGTACCTTTTCACTGATTCTAATTATAATATATCCTATTTCACATAAAGAGCACAATAAAGAGACAAGGTGAAGGGGAGGGAGGGTGGAGTATGTAGATGAGGCCCTATAAACTTTTTTGCTTCACCTTTGCTTTTCTCTAAGACACTCTGAATAATGCTTTTTCTTTAATCCTAAAATGAACTGATCATTTTAGGATTCAGTTCTCATTTTGGCTTTGAAGTTTCCTTTCCGATTTTAATTACCTTTCATGGTAGGGTAAGACTCTTTGCACAGGAGAATTTTATACTTCAGTTTATATAGAATAAATTAAAAAGAAAAAGAAACTTTTGCTTGAAGCAGCATTTTAAATTGTAAGGATGCATCACATTGATACACACTCAATAATAACATTTAGCAGCTTTTAACTAAGCTGGTTAAGTGCTCTTCTTCCCCACCCCCTCTTGGAGACAGCTGCCCCTTCCAGCTCATGTACTGTTTTTTGCTGATAGACTGATGTCTTTATTTACGGAGTTATAAAGAATTGCTTCTAGTCATCAGCAGTTTCAAAAACTAGCCATTGAAGGAGGGATAAAGCCTATTCAGAAGATGGATGACAGCTTTTCATTTAAGGATCATACAGAAGGATATTTCCTTCTATAAAAATAGATTCTGCAGTGTAGCTTGAGACTTACATTTTGCAAGGGATCTCTGCTCTAAAAAATGACACTGAAAATTGAAGACTAAAAGCAGAGAGACATTCTTTCTCTTCATGTAAAAAAGGCCAACTTGACAAAATTGTTCCAAATTTTTTTCAGCACACAAAAGAGATTTCTGAAACATGTGTTTACCATAATCATACTGGAGCATTTAACTTCAGGAGAAAATGGCTAAGTTGTCTTATTTAAATAAGAATTTTGTTTTCAAGGACCAGATTCTGTCTAATGACATTGATTTAAAGAGATAATTCATAACTAGATAAAAGTAAAGGGAAGCATCTCACATATATGAATGCACAGAATATTTATGCTATCTTCTATTGTTTAAGAGGATCACAAAGATTCTTAATTAGTCAAATAGTAAATAAATAAATGCCAACAAAAATGATCAAAATTTTTGAAACCTTGGGTGATGATATTGTTTTCTATTTTTCTTAGTAATGGATACCCCAAAATATGGTCCCATTTTCTCTTAATTTGAAAATCTAAAGAGGAGGCAAAGTTAATAAACTTCAGTGTACCTAGGAACTCCCTATAACACATGTATAATTTGATGTATCTTTATGTGGGCACTTTGTAGGCCATTGATAATATTTCTGTGCAGGCTCTGGTCAGCTAGCTATCTTTTCTTTTATCCTATTCTGAATCTCCTCTGTGTTAAATTCTAAATAGATCTAAACTAATTCAAGCCCTGCATTTTATTTGAATACTGAACACCATTGTCCATCCTCCAGAAGTTTGTAGAAAAACATAATCTTGGGATTCCAATTCTTAAGCTTTATAATCCACAAGCTGGGAATACTGCTTTATATCTTTTTCTTTTCTTTTACCTATCACATTTACCAATTATTTTATGCTATAGGATATTATTATACACCCCTCATCTTTTTAATATAGAGGGTGGTTTATACCCTTTAAATAACCTAGAATATTTGAATTCTATAGTGACTACAAACTTCATCCACCAAACTAAATTGGCCCCCCAAAAAGTGATACTCTTTTTTGAAAAGGCAACATTGCTATTTCAAGTCTCTATTCTATCAGGTGGAAGCTGAATGTGAATTAATTCAGGATCACCCCATCCCTCATACTCTTACCTCTTTTTATATAGCTGAGTCTATACCTAGATAGCCTTTGCCACCTCAAGGCATTGGGTGAGATATCTTTCCTTGAACTGTACATCTCTGTATGCTGGCATTCATAAAAACATGCTTGTTTCAGTCTAGTTTTCAGTGTTGCTAATGTGTTGTTCCCTGTTCCTGACTGCAAGGCATTTCCAGGTCCAGCTCCCTTTGAACCACTTCTGTATGATACCGAAGGTTACCCAACACTCTTTCAGGCTACTTAAGGCTACTGACCATCGTTGCAGTACCACACTCCAATACACGGGGCATAATGGCTGCAGACGAAACCCTGAGGCTTTCTGGTCATTGCATTTCATGATATGGTGGAGCTGAGTTTTTGCTGTGTCTCTAGTTTTAGCTGGGATTACTCAGCTGGGAAGACTTTAAAACTATGTTAATACAATACCCAAACCTTAAAATTTGAACATAAAAGTCAAGTACTTAATTTATTTAACTGTATTTACTTCTAAGAATATTTTTAAAAAATCTTCACACGAGGTTATGTTTATTGATTTTAGAGAGAGTGGAAGGGAGAAAGAGAGAAACATCCATTAGGCTGCCTACTGTACACTCCTCGACTGGGGATGGAATTTGCAACCTAGGTATGTGGCTTGACCTGGAATCGAACCCATGACTTTTTGGTGTACCTACACACTCCAACCAGCTGAGCCAATTAGCCAGGGTTAAGGGTATTTTCCTGAAAACACAGAAGACTTATTATTTACCTGTTGGAAGAGGAAAAGGTTATAGTTTTAGAGAAGTACAGATGGCGAAAAATCCGTATCAGCAGATATATCAAGGTATTGTCCCAACACATACGTCACAGTTTTAGTTAATAGTCACGATTGTAGCTTTTTTTTAAACTGACCCCTTCTTTCTAATTGGATAAAATCCATTAGCTAGATATTAGAACATATCTAATACACAGACTTAAATGAGCTTCGTTCAATTTGTGGCTAAGTATTTTGATTTATAGGTAACCTAGAAAACATTTAAAAAATAGGGGTAATAATACCTAAACATTGAGATTAGAGAGAGATTAAATGTTAGGATACATATAAAGAAGTTTGGCAACATTGCTATCTGGCAGCGCCGTGGGCTAGCACAGCGCCCTCACGCGTGTGAAGAGGCTACTGCAAAGAGGCGCGGACAGATTGAAACTGCTTAATACACAGGGCATTTTGGAATAGGTGATTTTGAAGACTACTTGCAGTAGAAACTTACTCTATATCTAATGACTGGGTGCCCTTAATTCTTTTATCCTGATTTATTTTTCTTTACAGCATTTATTGTGTATATATATTTTTTTTCACTGACAGTCATCTCTTTCACCCAACATAATGGAATCCACATGAGCATAGGGACTTTGATATGACCCTATGTCCCCAGCTCCAGGTATAGAGTACATTATTAATATTTATTTGTTGAAAAATTAACTAAGTGAAAAAGAGAATTAATTTGATATTGATTAAGTTTATACACTTAAAATATACAAAACAAGAGATGCAAGTGTATGTTTGTTAATTAAATTTACATGATGATGACATGTAACATGTAAACGTTAAAGGAAAACCTGAGCTTGTCTCTAATCAGTCCTGCTGTCACTAAGTAACCATTTTCTAGAGGCCAAACGGAGGTAGCTATAAACAAAATGGCTTAGTGCTAAAGAGCAGAAGCATCTTCCTGGTAGCATTCAAAACAGAACTTGTTTACCTGAGTAAATTTCTTCCATTACATCAACACAGTGAACTTCACAAGATGAGTTTAGAGGGTTAGAAGTAGTTTCAAACTAAGCAAAAATTTGTTATCATTATAATTGCTACATTTTGCTTTGCCTACTAATTTAGGTACTAGCAGATGAAAATGAAAGAGTACAAAAAGTGATAAGTTGTCGATAAGTTTGAACTTTTTTATTGCTGAATTTGGACTGAATTTGAACTCTTGGTGATCCACATGTTAGGACTCAAGTATCAGGGAAGGAGAGATGACAGAAAAGAACTCAGTCTATGTGTGAGTCAGATGTAGATCAGCCCCAGAAACGGAAATGGGATGTCGAGAGAACACCAAACAGGGCATTTAAGTAGGATCTTGGGAAGAATGGACACTGTATTTGGGATTGGACAAGCAAAGCTACAATAGACAAAACAATGCCATGGGTAGGCAATCAGTAAAATGCAGGGTGTTTGAAGAACTGAGCAGCAGTATGCTGCTAAATATTTAACAAATGACCCTTTGAAGGAAAAATAAAAAACATGATTTGTGGCATTTACCAATTTCTGTGCTCCAACCCTCACTGTGGTCTATGTGAAGCTAAAAATGTTTCATAACCAGACTGCAAAATTCTTGAAAAATGTGTCATTTGGCTCAATACACCAGTTGTAGTGAGTAATCGTATCTAGGTGCACATGTGGTGTGAGAGTCCTATTAGATGCAAGAGGGAAAATATTAAGATTCAGGCTAATGAATTCAGACTAATGAATTTTCTCTTTATTCTAGAAGAAATAATGACCTGTAGTAGGCTTTAGGGGTGGGATGTGTTCAGACCAACTATTCACAGGCTTTATAATGTTACAGTGAGGTTAATGAATTATAAACTAAAACTAAAATAGAACCATCTATTTCAGATTGCCAGGGGAAGTACACACTGAATATATAAATGTATTTAATGGGAAATAAATTTCTTTCATCATTTGCCTTTTTGTTTTCCCTCAAGTGATGTATCTTTGAAATATAATCTTTTATTAAACTAGATACTTTATTCTGTCTTACTTTCCTTAACTCTCCTTTAAACTTGCTTTTCAAGGAGACTGCACTTGCCTTGTATAATGCAACTTCCTTACATAAAAAAAGGAACATAAAAATGTTGTTAGTTTGTTCAGTATTCTATCTATCAGTAAACCTGTTTTAAGGTAATAATAGTTAGTGGTAGTTTTGTCATCTTCCCAGAAAGTATTCCCATAACCACCCAGAAGTAATATAAATCCTCTCTGTGGTTGAGATGGGAAGACGAAAAGAAATCGGGGGCAACTATGGAAAGGAAGGAAAGGATGATTAGAGAAGTACCTCTCAGGGAATTGCATGTGTTGTCATGAAGAGGCTTCATTCTTAACCCCCAAGATACAAAAGTATCCAGAGAAAAATGTTAGCTGTTTGATACTTGTGTTTATTGGTGTCTTGGTTTTTATTTTGCCCAGAGTAATGTAAACTCTTTAGACTTTGAAAGCTAATGGAAATTTTTTCTAGATTTTAGGAATTTTCCTAGAATCTAGGTGCTGTGACATATGGAAGGTCTGAAATCTACCTTATTAATATCTCTAATGATCTCACTCAGAGTTTAAGCAATTTTCATTAAAATGTTCAACTCATCAAATCATAAGTAATTTAAAAACAACTTTACTTCTTTTCTTGATGAAAGACACGTAAAGCGTAATTGGTTGCTATTGTGGTAGATGGCAGTTGGTGTGATTATTCCTGACACTTTGCTTATCACAGTACAATCTTCAGATAAATAAAATAACAACCCACTTCCCTTCACAACAAAGAATATACTCAGAGATAACAATGATTGGGGAATTTTGAAACTCTACTAAATTCATATGTTAATGAACAGCTGTGATGTTTCCCAGACACATTACTAAACAGAAGACAATTCTCATGTTTCCCTACAATCTAAAAACTTTTACAAAGACAATCTAAGAGCCGAAAGCAAAAATATCAGTAGTTTCCACAATATGTCCACATACCTTTCTGGTTCTGAGTTGTCAGTCTGTTTGGTTGAGAAGGTCCAAATGTCATATAAGTAATTTTATTTATTTAATAAATAAAGTCTTTAAATACACAACACTTAATCAGGTCGCTGTAACTGTTTTCTTTGCTCTCGGAGAACATTAGTGGCAAAAATGATGGTACATCAGGGAAAAAATAGTTTGTAATTAAAACCAATTATGTCGATGTAAATTGATTATTCCATTTTTTCATTCCTCACCCAGTGCATCATGGGGGTCTAACTACATATTAGCCATTATAATTAGTAAACAGAAACAAGGATGATGAAGAGTCCTTGGAAAGTTCTTAGTCACATGTCTGCTTTCACGACTTATCCCCTGCCATCACAGATTTTAGAAGTCAGTTAAGGAGGCAAGACATATGGACATGAAATGTAAAATAACTGCAAAATTTTGAAATGAGATGCACTCTTATATTTCTTCTGTGACTAAGTGCTTTTGGAAACAGTACTGAGTATTTTTGATTTTCCACCTTTTACTGTAAATTAACACACAAAAAAGATTTGGACCAGCTATGACTGCTTTTAAATTAGGCTAAGGTATGTGCCACTTGATTTATTTTACTTCTAGTTGGTCTAACTGCTAATATTGTGTGTAAAATTCATTCACCCTGACATTCACATTTATAGGAGATTTTCAAAGAAAAGCAATTCAAGTACTTCTCATTGTCTGTTCAGTCTGCAGTGTCATGAATATGTGAATGCAACCAAATGATATTATGTTAATCAAGTCTACCAAATGGCAGGTGCTATGAGAAATACAACTCCTTCTCAAATACTATTTAAAAATATTCACTAGTATTTGATTTGGAAAAATGAAGATATTTAATTTTTATTTTTTTTAATTTTATGTATTTATTTTTAGAGAGGGGGAAGTGAGGGAGAGAGGGAGAGGAACATTAATTTGTGGTTGCCTCTCATATGCCCCCTACCAGGGACCTGGCCCACAACCCAGGTATTTGCCCTGAATGGGAAACAAACTGGCGACCCTTTGGTTCACAGGCTGGCACGCAATCCACTGAGCCACACCAGCCAGGGCAGAAAAATGAAGATTTTTTAAAAAAGATATATATTCACTGTGGTTTATATCTATATCCAAATTCTGGAGATCTGAGACATTTCTCCACAAACCACACCTACAACCTTTTCGAGTCATAACTTTATCATTTAACTTACTCATCAGGTTATATAAATCCTTTATTTTATTTTTGGTCAGAATCAAAGTTAGCTACCCCCCACTGTAATTGCATAGAAGGCAAGAATGACATCTAACAGGTGTGGGGGATGTGCTACCTTCAATAGAACCAAATATAAATAGTCTTAATGAGTATTTACACAGATTTATTTTCATGGTAGAGCTTCTTTAACAATTTCCCTTCAATTTCTTCTTTTGAATTTACTGCATCATTTGGATTTCTTCTCTTATTATTTTCAACCTCTCCATCTCTACTTATTGGAAGCAATCTGAGTTTTAGCTAAAGCTACACACATGCTGAAGAGTCTTCCATATTATAGAATTCTCCCTTTATCCAGGTCTCCCCAACTCCCTCACCTTCATCCTCATTACCTCAACATTCTCCATTCTGCCCAAGACAAGTACTTCTAAGGCATATTTGACCTCCTCTGAACACTTAGTTCATGGGCTCAGAATTGGCAAAATTTCTAGTAGACTTCTAATTGCCCAATTCAACATATTCATTTTAATTCTTCAATTTGACCTCTGTGGCATTTGAATATGTTGATAATTTCTTGAATCAGCAAATGTACATCTTTATTGTAATTATCTTTTCACTTTTAAATCATGCTTCTTTTTCTTCACTGCTTCCATTTTTCTGCCTATATCTTAACCTGTTATCTCCCAGATGCAGTCTTCGATCTCCCTCTTGGCAGTATCATCCACTCAGGGGACTTGAACCACCACCCATCTGAAAGAATCCAAATCTAACGTGCATATTAAAGCATAAAGAGAAGTTTTCAATTTATAACCTGGTTTCCCTCTTCCACAACACTAAATCCACAGATGTGGATTCCGGCCACAGTCTCTATAAATGGGCAGGGAGTGGGGAGCTGTCTGAGAAGCCCTGATGAATACGGTATTGGGTCTCTTAAGTTCCAAATACATAGATCTATTTACCTTTTGGACAAATTCGCTTTAAGGACCCATAGATAGTTCTACTTTATCTTAGTCTAGAGCAGAAATCACAGGCTCCGTAACATAAAGCTATTGAATCTCCTATATTCCTTAAGCTGACATTATTATTCATATAATAACCTAAGTCAGAAATTTGGAGATAGAAATGACTTATCCATATGTATCATTGAGTCATGTAAATTCTACCATCTTAACCAATCATATGTATAGGCCTTCCTCTCAATTCCTAATATTAGCTTTGTTTACAATATTTCCTCTCTATTAATGTCATTCCTTCTCATTTGACATATATATGGCCAAAAGGTTTATGTTTTTTTTCCATAAAATAAAAACACATTTTTCATTTTCACAAATAACTTTATTGATTTCAGTATTTTCATTATGTCGGCTGTCTCCTATGTGGTATAACGTTGATTGTTCACAATTAATGTCTCAAGTTGATTGCTACCAACTTCATCTGGTCTACCCGACCATGCAGCATTGTCCAGAAAAAAATCTCCAGCATGAAACATCACAGACCAATTTTGACATGTTGGATCAGTCACAGCACCTTTTCCATAAGCTGTACAAATCCTTTTTTTTTTTGCATTTCAGTTTCATTTTTACCTTTCCTGAAATAATAAAGCATAATATGCCAAAATGTTGCCTATTTTCTTCAATCTTCAATATTAAAGTGGTTACTTAAAAACTCACCAGTTTAGATGTTATTTTTAAATACATGCTGATATGACAGCTGTCACAATACAATCTAACACAATTGTTTCAAATGAAGTTAAAGACAATTAAGTGTTACTAGAACCATCTTATGGAGAAGAAACAAACATTTTGCCTAACATATTATATATATATATTATAGATATATATGCACATGCACACACACAACATATATACACATAAGCTTTCAGAATTCAGTTCAACCTTAATTTTCTAATACCTATCTTTTTCATTTTTACTTTTTATTTTTAACATTGCTTTTTTAATTTTATTTTTATTGTTGACACTATTACACATGCCCCCATTTCCCCCTCCCTTTGCCCACCTCCACCCAGGTCCGCCCCCTTTCCCTCTGACCATCACCACACTGTTGTCTGTGTCTATGTGTCATGCACACAGGTTATTTGGCTAATGCATTAATACATATCTTGATTGTTCTTTATACATCTCCCACTGCCATTTCCTCTATTAAATGATATTCTTATTCGTGACTGTCATTGTTTACTACATATTTCTACTACTTTACCTGAAATTTTCAAAATATCTATTTGAAATCTTTATAATGGGTTTAATATACCTTAATGCATGAACCATTATTTTTGTTTTTGATTTCTATTGATTAGCAGAACATTCAATACACTGTCGAACCTTAAACAAATAGTCGATATGTTTATATGTGCATTTAATATTTACTGGATGTGACTGCAGAGCCAATTTTCTTTTTTTTTGATGCATTATTTTATATATTACTTACAGTTTTCTACATTTCTTTAAAGGATGTTGGGTTTTGAAACAGAATATATATGTATATATATTTATATTTATATATACACTCTCTAAGATTGATATGTTATTTTTAGTTAATGTATGACACACTAAAGTGTAATGACTTACATTTATTCAGTTTCACACAATACATCATTAATAAAGCTTGTTAGGTACCTTATGTAGTACTATTTGAAATGGAAGAATAAAATCAAAAATATCAGAAGCACCAAGACATTTGTCACTGGTTTAAATGAGAGATATGGAAGAATTTTCAGTAGGTTCCAATAAAGTTGAGAGTGTCTCCATTTAAATTCTGCTTGAGTATTTAAAACCACCTGTTTGTGCATTCAATCTCTCATGTTACACACATAAATGTGAGTTTTTGCAAGCAAAAACAGATGCAGTCCCAAAATGTGTCAGCACATTTTCAAAAGCTGACTGAAAATGTGTCCTCATGTGTCTCCAGACTTTGTTATAACATATCAGTAAGCTGTATAAATTGGTTTCTTGAATATCTATTAATGCAAATCATAAGGCCAGGAAAACACCACCCAAGGATTGGCAAAATCTCACATAATATAAGTCCTTTCCTAGGAAGGACTAAAGAGAATGAAGTTATCCTGGTGCTTTTATCCTAGGGTGATCTTGGAAATAAAGGTGGCTTATAAGAAGAAAAATTAGAACTTAAAAACATTTATAGATAGTCCTGCCCTTCTTCCCCTCAAATATACCAGTTGATGTTGGTTGAAGTGAAGAAAGTGCAACAACTATAGTTTTATTTTAAAAATAGAAAATGTGTCTCCCATATTTATTTTTATATGTAGACTGAAATGCAGGAAAATAAAGAGTTTAATATTGGGGTATAGAGGGGTGATTAGTTTTTAGGGGTCAATATATTGTGGAATTTCCAGTCATGACAAAAAATAAAAAGCAAAGAGGCAATTTGTAAAATAACATTTGTCTTTTCTCAGGTGGTAGTTCTTAGATAAGATCCATTGGTCTGTACCTACCAAAATTCTTACTAGAAGGCAAAAAGTGATACTCTAGTTCTTCAAAACTCACAAATTTCAACCAAGATGGGTAGGATAATGCCTCCCAATATTAAGTGACAAGTTGGAACATGTCACTTGCTTTACTCTTTTCTCTGAATCTCTGATTTATCACTGTATAATTGAGTTATAATATTATATGAGTCTCAGGTATGAAACATAGTTATTCAACATTTATATGCCATACAATGTGATCACCACTATGAATCTGCTAAACATCTGTCAATGTACAAAATCATTAGAATATTGATGATATTTTCTTTGCTATATATTATATCCCCATGACATTTATTTCATAACTGGAAGTTTGTACCTATTATTTTCCTTCGTCTTGTTTCACCTATCTTCCAACCTGACAACCACTAGTTTGCTCTCTGTATCTATGCGTCTGTCCTGTTTTATTTTTTTGTTTGTTTTCTAGATTCTAATATAAGAGAAATCATAAGGTATTTGTCCTTTTTCTGACTTAGCATAATATTCTCGAGGTCCATCCATGTGGTGGAAAATGGCAAGATTTTATTATTTTTTATGGTTGAGTAATATTCATTTGTACATATACACCATATGCTTCCATACCTTGACTATTAGAAATAATGCTGAAAGAAATTTATATGTATTTATATATGCGTGTGTGTGTGTATATATATACACACACACACGCATATATAAATACATATATATTCTTTCAACTGATTGTTTTCATTTTCTTAGAATAGACACTCAGAAGTAGAATTGCTGGATCATATGGCAATTGTACTTTTTTAATTTTTTGAGGAAACACCATACTGTTTTCCATAGTGGCTGCACCAGTTTGAGTTTCAAATGACAGTGCTCGAGGGCTCCCTTTTCTTTTTCTTTAGTGTGGTACCTGTGAGGGTTAATTTTATGTGTCAGATTGACTGGGACACAGGGTGCCCTGACATTTAGTTAAAAATTATTCCTGGATATATTGATCCGTGTTGCTGGATGAGATTAACATTGAGATCAGCAGACCTACTAAAGCAGATTTCTCTCCCCAACATGTCTGGGCCTGATTCAGTCAGTTGACCTGATAGAATAAAAAGTTGGGTAAGCAAGAATGCTTTTCTTCCTGCCTGCCTTTAAGGCTGGGACATCGTCATTTCCTGCTTTGGACATAGACTCAGACTGGATGCAGTGGCTCTCCCCAGTCTCTAGCTTGCCAACTGCAGTGCTTAGGGCTTCTTAACTTTCATAATCATGCTAACTAATTCCTTATAATAATTCTACATAGATAGATGCTATTGGTGGTGTTTCTCTGGAGGAACATGACTGCTACAGTACCCTATAATATCTATGACTTTATTTTCCATACTTTCTCGTTCCCCACTACCTTCTGTTATATGGCTATATGATGTAAATCTCAACTGGCCCTTAATTTTTATTTCAATTTAATATTAATGATCTATATATATTCAAAGTGTATTTCATATGTCTACAAAGTAGAGTTTTTTAGAATGTATATAACATACACGTGTTACCTGTCCTCTTTCTCAGAGTCTCTCCATCACTACTTAAATGGAGACCAACGGGCATGAGTGTCACCAAGGACCTAGGCCCTGTTCATGTCCATCTCCAGCAGAAGCCCAGGTCAGCTCTTAAATCTTGGGCCTTAATTGCTATAAGATTGTTAATATTACCTTCTCTCTTTCTCCCTCTCAACTGTTTTTCCATCTCTTGAAACCACGTCACTTTGCCACCTAGATCTCTTGGTCAATAATCAACAAACAGATCCCTTTGCCATCAGTCTTTATATTCCTTTGTTCTAGCTGAAGTCTGGCTTTTACATGCTGCTACTTCCTCTAACAGCAGTCTTGGGTGGGGGACATTTCTGTTCCATGTCCTTTGTTACTTCAGGGCTGCAACTGCTAACACAGAATAGATAATCATTATGTATTTATTGAATAAAATTGTCCAATGGATGTGGATCACTTTTTTTTTCTAACTTTTATAAGTAGCTTTAACTTTTTCATCTGTTACATCCTTTCACACATTAAAATACTAATTACATTAATATGTTATGATTTCCAGTTTGCTCAAGAAATCAAAGTCAGAAGCATACAATTTGTATATCCTCACTGTCTTAGGTTGATTATCATAGAACAATGTCAACATGGTACCCACAGAGTAGCAGGAGCCCCAGGGAACTGTTAGAAATTCAGATTCTTAATCTCCATTCCAGACCTACTGCCTCAGAAATCTGTTTTTGAAGCCCCTCCTGGTGATTCTTGTACAGACTAAACTTTGAGATGACCAATGACATAGGTTAATATAATAAAAACATAGATTGATATTGGAATTCTTTTGCAGATATTTTATTGAGGGAGTGTTCTGAGGGTGAAATCTGTAGAGAAGTGAGTCAGAGCAGTTTGGCAAACATCTGGATTCACATCAAGTCTAGCCACAAATCTGAATCCCAGGGGGAAAATCTGCAGTATCTACCCGAAGCAAAGGAATAGAATTTATGTTACTTCTAAATCACTATACTTCTAGAACGAAGGCAGAGCCTTCAGGCATGTCCTCAGGAATTTCTTACTAGGGTTGGCCCGAGTAAGCCCAAGGCAGTTCTCAGAACGGTGCTGCTGTGAGACTTTGGCCTCTAACATTCTTAACACTTCCGGTTGACATGCTGTCCAGGGACAGCAGTGGGAAACAAAACCATGTTTTATACCACCCAAAATTCCTCTGAGAGAGAGAAAATTATTTAGGTTATTATGCATATTTTCCTTGAATAACAGTAAAGGAACATTTCACCCACAGACAAAAGAATTCAAAGATAAAAAACTTCTAGTGCCTTTAAGATAATTTTAATTAGCCCTTCAGTTAGGTGCATAATTTTCAGTGTTTCTCAACATTTTCTTTAATTCTTGCCAATCCATTTTATCCTCAGCCTTAAAACCAAAAAGTTTTTAGTTTTTTAATTTAAAATACTTTTATGAAATGACCTCTTGACCACATAATGAATCTATCCTCTTATCTATTAATTCCTTCAAATCCTGAGTATTTTAAATTGCTCAAGACCTATTTTGTCTAGACAATTATGCTGTTACTTGTGATTTTACTCCTAAAAGTTGATAGTATGTTCATTTAGAATCATGAATTAAGCCATAATCCTAAATAAATTGCTCAATAATAATTTAAGCTTCTGAAGGTTTGATTAAGAATGCCAAGGGATTATAAAAAAAAAATCTGATGACCAAGTGTATGGGGACAAAGGCAATGTCTTAAAAAATTATTTTAAGTACCCATACTTGGAAATTAATAATATTAATAGTTTTTAGCAATAAAATGTAGATACTAGAGTTAGTTCTAAATAAGTATTTATAATTAAGCAATTTTATAATTAAGCATATGCTTTTAATTGTAATACCTCACATTAATTTGAAAAACAACTCTCAAATAAAGTTTACAAACAATTTTTGTATTTTCTCTTGATGATACAGAAATTATATAATTCCTATGCTGTATTAGTAGGCCAATGACCCTCCCTCATCCTTTTTAAAAATAGCTATACTGAGTTTCTGTTTTAATTTTATTTTTCCTTTTTATTGAATTTATTGGAGGTAACACATGTTAACAAAATTATATACATTTCAGGTGTACAGCTCCACAACACATGATCTGTACACTGTATTGTGTGTTCACTGAGGTGTACAGATGTCCTGAGTCAAATCTCCTTCCATCATCATTTATCTCCCCCCTACCCTCCTTCATGTCCCCAAACTTGCCCTGTTAATCACCACGCTCTTATTCATGTCCATGTGTTTCTCTCTCTCTCTCTCTTTTTTGTTCAATCCCTCCACCCCTCAGTGAGTCTCTGTTTTAAAAATGTGCATATATAGACATGTTTTTTCCATAATTGGAACCAATATATACTTTCCAGTAGGCTGATTTCAAACGTCTCCTCTTTTTTGTATCTTCTTTCTTTCATCATTTTTTCTTAAGATTTCTTTTCCTCCTTGTTCCAAAATATTTTGGCCTTATCTCCTTCTCTTAAAATATAATTTAATGAGAAGTGAGATAAAATTATTTTAAGCATTATTCTATATCTGTACTTCCTTTATTTCTTTCATTGACATTCCTCTTTTTAGAATAAAATCTAGTCACTGTTACCCAGCATGGGTCTCCATTTTTTCCATTCTTCTCTTTTCTCCTTAGTGCATATAAGAATCCTTGTTTCCCTGTGTGAAGTAATATGCAAGGTTCATTATGACCACACACCCCGGTGAGAGAAAACGGACTTCAAATGTGTGTTTCAAGATGTGAGACTTGGAGCAAATTGATGAAACTCTCTATTCCCTACCTCTGAGCTTTCCCATCTGTAAATTGTGGGTAGATAATGATCTACCTCTAGTAAATGCTGTTTGTGCCCCACTGAAATTCCCCTCCAATGGCCCACAGCTGACCTTTTTCTCTGGAAAACACCTCTTTGCTGATGGTTGTCCCTTTGTCCAGGAGGTAACCACCCCACACACTCACCCTTGTTCTGGGAGCAGCCAACAAGCAATGGCAGATACTTGTGTGCTGAATGCTGACCACTTATCTCCAGGAGATGCAACTCTGTTAAATCTTGTGCTCTAGAGATTTCTACTCACACCACAGATTGGGTCAAGCATAGACTTATTTGAGGCAACACCTTGCCCTGTTCATTCCCCTTTTCTATCCTGCTTCCCTAACTCCCTTCTAGGTTTTTCTGCAGAGCACTCTTTCAGTGTATATGTATACCCAATATCCTGGTAATAAGTGGAGTACTAAAGACCTTAGAAGTGTGATTGTTATTATTTTATTTAACCCATCATGAAAAAGGATGAGATGCAGGGATACAGTTTATACAGGGCACATTTGGCTTGTACGATATCTCTGTTCTCTTTTTATAAATGGTGAAAATATAGTAACTATAAGGACTAGGGGTTTTGGTGGCTGCTGCTAAACATCACAAATATTTAAAGAGGAAAAATGACAGGCTCAAGGAAATCAATCATTAATTTAAAGCGAAGTATGATAGAGTGTCTCCTTGGCAGTCCTTAAAGGGACTCTTACCTTCTACTGACAAAGCTGAATGCACAGAGTCACTGAAATTAAACTAATACAATAAACAGTGCACTGGGAAAGGAGCCATCAAACATAGGTTAAATCATGGTCTGTATTCTGTATTTAAAGATTCAGTGCCGAGAATGTAGTGTAGACTGATTTCAACCCAAATTTTAAGCATCTAGGCTGAAGAATATTTATGAAGCACTCATTGATTATTGTAAATAACTGAGTTTTAGACTGTTACGTTGTGTTCATTGTGCAGAAATGAAAAGAACATTGCACATATTTAATAGCTACACATTTTATATTATCTCATTTAATTCTCACAGCTGTCCCAGGGAGGCAGGTACAATGGTATGATCACTGTACAGATGAGGAGGACAAGGCCAAGAATGGTTTAAACTTCTAAAGGTCAAGCTCAGTGGCAAGTGCAGAGCTAGAACTCAAAACCAAGTCTTGATTGCATGAAATGCTATGCTGTTTGTCTATATGGCTCTTTCCTTTTCTGAATAGCTGAAGAATTTTTCAAGTTTATAATTTTTTTATTGTTCACTTTTCTTTGTTGGACATAGGGAAAATATGTAGTCTGCACACATGAGCAACATAATTCTAATGGCAGTGGTCTAGACCTGGAGGTAGGAGGTGCTCTCTTAAATACATAAAAAGGTTATTTGCAGCCCTGGCTGGTGTGGCTCAGTGGACTGAGTGCTAGCCTGCTAACCAAAGGGTGGTCGGTTTGATTCCCAGTCAGGGCACATGCCTGGGTTGTGTGTCAGGTCCCCAGTAGGGGGCGTGCAAGAGGCAACCACATGTTGAAGTTTCTCTCCTTCCCTCCCTTTCTCCCTCCCTTGTCCTCTCTCTGAAAAATAAATAAATAAAATCTTTTAAAAAGGTTCATTTACATTAAAACCTAAGGGGGAAAAAAGAGGAATGTGAGATGTTAAAGGATAAAGGGAAGATGAGCATATGAAGGAAGGAAATCTGGCTATGGTTAACCATGCTGGCAAGAACCTTTGGGTTCAGCATTTGCAAACTCAGATGATATTAAGGGAAGGAAGATTTCACTAAAATAATTCACATGGTCTGGAAGCAGAGTCATTCAGAAGCTGAGACAGCTCTAAGCTTATGCTGCTGTCTTAAATTCTGTAAATTATCTTTATATGCAGCCTTCTTTCTCCTCTTCCCTCCTCACCAATTCCCTTCATAACCTCTTGCCCAGGCTGATCGGTTTAATTCATTGGTGAGAAACCTAATAGACAGAGCTCTTTTTGAGTTACTGAGAAGCCTATATGATCTGCATGTGAATCAGATGTTCAACCTGGTCTGAAGAAGGGCTGTCTCTGTGCCCAATTCATTTGTTTGTCTGATTCTCTTAAGCAGGTGCCTTTGAATAGACAGTTTCAAGTGGGGCTATTATTTTTGGCAGCAATATGACCGAGATGGCTAATGTACAGATTATATTACTCTAATATTTTGGAGATTATGTACTTTATCCTCAAAACCAGATTACTTTTGAGAGTAAAATATGTGCTCTTAATAATGACATCAGAACAACAGGGATAATTAAGACTCTCACAAGCTGGGACGCATATCCACTTTTCCTATGTCTCTGACTTTCATTTTATTTTTGTCTTTGGAAGTTGAGAGGCAAAGAAAGGACATATCCATCCACTGAGAGTTTCAGTTCATTATGATGGCATCAGTGTCAGTATCTTAGCCTAGGTCAGTGGCTCCAGGACTATGGATCAATTTCATGACTTAAATTTAAACCCATAGACCTATAGCCCTCATATCATTAAGGTAAATCATTCTGGGTTGACAAATAGCAAAATCTTGGACAATAAGAATTATTGAAGGAGTTATTGAACAGAAAAGGAAAATGTGTTTGAGGTATTTCTCAATATATCCAAAGTGCCAACTGTTTATTATTGCTTGTAGGACCTCAAATGATTTCTTTGTCCCAATTTCCTGTTTGGTGCTTCATAAAGAGTGAAAAATGCATGAAAAAATTAAGTTTAATATATTTGAGGCAATTAGTAGACAATCAATAGGATTCATAGGATGAGTAAATTCTTAGCTGTGTGATCTTACTTAAATTGTTTAAACTCTCAGGATTTCAGTAGCGTCAATTAAACAATAATTACTCTAATATAAAGTCTCAAAGTATTTACTTTGATAGGCTAATAACATTGGAAACAAGTAATTATGATATTGGATAGAACTGATCTTATGAATGAGACCAAAGTCACATTTGGAGTTATAATTTGCAATTTGTGTTAATATGGTTACTGTAAGAAGCAATCTCTAAAAAAGAATTCAATGTGCAAGAACTTTATTATGGAAATTGCTTGTGAGAGAAAATTGGGATGGATCTGTGAGAGGCTGGAAGAGCTGTGAGACAGTAATATGAGTCTGACCCAAGAGAAGAAGAGAATAAGGATAATTGCTAGACGTGTTGTAGCCTGCCATGCATTCTAATGACACATTTGTTAGGATTTGAAGGAGAATGCAAAACAGACTCAGTCATCACAGAAAACCCATTTCCTCCAAGAGTGGGTCTACCTAATGCTAACAGCCTGCTATGCTAAGATGCTGGTTTCAAGAAGCTGTAGGAAGCATGACTTTGGGGCCTTTCTTCCTGAAAGGAAGCTTATTGTAATAAACTACTTCCATTTCTGCAATTGATCTCTGGCCTATAACTAGTGCTGGTCTCCTTTCTCCTCCACTAGCCATTCTAAATTCCCTTTATTCTTTATTTCTTTATTATCGCCTGAATAGGTGCTTGTTGTTCACCAGGTGGTAATTTCCATTATTAAGGTGTTCCTATCCTGATAATTATATTCTTCTCAGTTCTGATATGTCTATTCATAGTCATAGTGAGGCAGTGGGATACAAGGTGGTGCCCAAGTAGATCCTCTTTGTTTAACACATGTTCTTCTCTGTCACCTTTGTATAACAGAGTCCATAAAAAACAAATACAAACAAACAAAAAAGCTTACGCTGTTCAGAGTTAATTAGTTTTGTCAGGAAGATGATTGTTCCTGCTTGTCTATTCCTGGGCACCAGGTGCCCTGGTAACAGCTTTAACTTTTGCAAAGTGGATTCTTGCTTTCTCTCCCGGTAAGCAAGGGCCTTGTTTGGGGTCTAAGCCTCCGAATCTACAGAGCCCAAAGCTAAGAGGACAGAAGGCGCAAAATCCTCTAGCAGGTCGTTAGGAATGACAATAACAGGGGCAACTCCAGCTTACATCTTTATTAGCACAAAAGGGTTCTCTGATCTAATAAATGCATTTTGTCCTGAAGGATGGCAACACATCCTTTTAAATGTAGTTGCAGACTTACTTCCAGAAGGTCATTCTGGTGGTCTTAGCAGCATGGTGTGGTACGTAATACAACCAATGCGTCTATGGTCATGGGCCCACTGCCCTACCTCCTTCACCAAAAAGTGTGTTTCTTCTCCATAGCTATGTGTCAGGCATTCTGTAAGCCCCTAAATATTCATGCTGGCCAAGGATTTGCAGGCAGACAAGAAAAACTCACAGCTAGAATAGGTGCTTAATTCTGTCAAGATGAATGGTTGGCACTTCCAGAATAGAAGGGATCAATACAGACAACTTGCCAAAAAGTAACCCATTGAGCATCTAAAGAAATAGTCTTATTAGAGACAGAATGTTGGCCTCTGTTGCTAAGATGGACACTGGCAATATAATCATCTCATGGAATATAATCCACTGGTGTCCTTGTAACCCTTCATAATATACCTATTCTATTATGCCCATTCTCTCAGCTTATTCCTTTCTCTAGCACTTGTAGTGTAATGTATACATTTCTAAACTTCTAAGAGTCACCTGACGTCCTTGTCAGGAGGTTAAATCCCATGTTTTAAGAGCATCTCCATGTCAATGCATTATTGCTTATTGTCATAAATTTTGGCTCACTTGATTAAGCATCATTAAAATCCAGTCCATGGCCCTGGCTGGGTAGCTCAGTTGGTTGGAGTATTGTCCCATGCACCAAAAGGTTGTGGGTTCTATCCCCGGTCAGGGCACATACCTAGGTTGTGAGTTTGATCCCTGGTCAGGTGTGGACAGAAGGCAATGATTGATGTTTCTCTCTCACATTGTTGTCTCTTTCTCTCTCACATTGTTTCTCTTCCTCCCTCTCTCTCTCTCTCTCCCCACCCCTCTTTCTCTCTCTCTAAAATTAATAAACGTATCCTTGGGTAAGTATTTAAAAACAATATACATACGTACATACATACATAAAATCCATGAGTACTACTCTCACTCATGCCACTATATGCCAACTAGTTTGGAAGTATGATCTCTTCCTTTTTTTATCAGCCAAGCAATTTCCCAGGCAGGTTATTCTAGAATTTTCCTTACTGTTTAGCCTGACAGCCAGGAGAGCCCATGCGGGCAGTTCCTGAGCTTGTGGGAGTGCTTTCTGCAACATCTTCCACCACAGCAAAAGTACTAGTTGCTTTTGCAGAAAGTGGTTCCTTGGACAAGTTCAGAAAGTCTAGGGTAAGTTGCAAAGTCAACACCTTCAGGGGAATCCTTATGCATTACCTGACCCATGTTTCATGGCTCCAGGGATTTCCTTTCAAGAGCCTGACTTTAAGTAACCTGATGGCCCTGGCTCAGCATTTAAATATCTCTCAAGCTTTGTGACTCCAACAATTAGGACAACAGCCATATACTTTGGGAGATGAAGGCCACTTTATAGGTGACCGCAGAAGCACTTTGTCTCATATACTCAGTCATTAACTGCACGTTGCCCTCCCACCATCTCGTAGTTTCCCTCTGCAGGACATCACCCAACAGCAGTAACTAGCCAGCTCTGTTGTATGCATAATTCTCTTCATAATTTTCAAATCCCTGTAACATTGTTCATATCACAGAGAAGCATTTCCCTTTACCAGGATATTTTCTTAGGTTACTTCCCATGAAATCTTTGATATTGTGTTTCCACTTTTTTCCAGAGATTATCCATGCCCACCTATGAAGCAAACCTTCAACACATGGCCTGTATTTTGTGACTCTGCACACATACACACATAGTGCCAGTGCAGGTAGTACATGTACATATTACAATATTTGCCTGATGTGTGTGTTAATCTTGAATGAAAAAAGACAGAAAGAAGGTTATGTGGAACATTGTTGTCCATTGTGCATTCATGCACTGGAAGAAAAGGCAAGGTTGCCATGACACTCTCAAGCCAACATCAACCACCAGTAGGGCTTCAGTTCCTTCAGGAACAGTCCTGCTGTTCCTTTGAGAGGGAGGCTGCTGTGAAAGACAATGCGACTGCAGAGAAAAGGCACATATTTTCTAAAACAGATTTTTCAACATATAGGGTTTATTTATTGAAAATTAAAAAAAAAACTTGAAAGACTTAATGATGGGTAGTGGTATCTGGTGTTCTTTCAAGCAATAAAATATATAGGATTGCATTTATGGTACTCTTTGGTAATTTAAGAAAGGGGAAAACTTTAATTATGGGAAGATTTTTTTAAATAATGGAAAGCAGCAATAAAATATCATTATTGATGCCCTGTGCATTTTTCTTTTTTCTTTTTTTAAAAAGTTTATTGTAGTTCAGCTACAGTTGTCCTGCTTTTTCCCCCATTGCTCACCCCTACCCAACCCTCCTCCACTCCTGCCATCAATCTCCCACATTGTCCATGCCCATGAGTCCCCTCTTCGTGTTCTTTGGTTTCCCCTTCCCCTTCTTTCCCCTGTTATTGCCCCTCCCCTCCCCTTGGTCACTGATGCCCTATGCATTTTAACAACTCATGTGACATGAAACATCAGAAACTCATCAAGGAAAAATGGGAATTTTTTATTCTGATACTATGTGTTTTAACAGGCAACGCATCTATATTATTTATCTCTTAAATTATGTGTACGGATATCATAAATATTTCTTCTTGTAAACTGTGATCAAAACATACTTGCCTCCATATATATAATATATACACATACATGTAAAATGAAAGATGTGTTGTATATACCTTGAGATATATACACATAGTGATGTGTATACATCTATATATATTATATATAATATACACACATATATACACACATAAATACAGACTATATAAGCCAGAATTTATTCATAAAAATTGTGTACTTATTCATACATGCTTAAATTTCAGTCACCTTAAAGTACCTGTTGAGGCATTTTTTCCACTGCTCAAAACAGTTTTTGAACTCATTGATTTTGATGCCTTTCACTGTTTCTGCTGTTTGTTTTTGTTTTTGTTTTTTTACCTCTTCCACATGGGCAAAATGTTTCCCTCTGAGAACTTTGTAATATAGTCAAACAGAAACAAAAAACATCTCTTGGGGTGAGATCAGGTGAATAGAGACATGGGGGTTACGCTATTGTTGGTCAATAACTGCTGAACACTCAGAGTGGTGTGGGCAGGTGCACCCATAAATCACCCATCATGAAAGGACAAACATGTTGAACAAGTCTTCAAAAAACTTCACTGAAGCAAAATGCAACCTCTCAGAATAATGCCAGCTAGTACACTGATGCAGATAGGTTCCTAGAACACTCACCTAGAAGGGGAAGCCTATACTACAAGGGTCTGCCTGCCAGAAGATATTTCTGTTTTTTGGGAGGGCCGCCCCTTCATACATATGTAGATTTGCATGCTTATATATTTGTGAGATATTACTATAGTTGTCATTAATATTTTTATTAATAAATATTTTAGATAGAATAGATATTTTAAAATTATGTTTTTCTTATCTTTATTAAATTATCCCTGTTATATTGCTTATCATGAAAGGCAATGTTGTGTCATATTTTATTTCGGTCCCAATGTCCTGGACTATTAACTACACACGTTGGAATGCAGTAAAGACCCATGGTCTATATCTTTTCATAACAGCCCTGGATGATGAAAGAAGCCAAACTGTCTGCAAAGATTAAACAAAACAAATATCCCATTGTAAATAAGATCTTGGAAATAAATGGAAATCCTATAAAGTTTACTATGTAGTTTTGGTTGGGTTTCTGTAGTGATATCTTTGAAAGGTAGAAACTTATGTGTGTACAAGTGCGTGAATGCATTTTTATGTGTAAATTCCACATATCTTCATAGAAAAATATTTTCTTGAAAAGCAAGAATACATTTTTTGTAATTTTAAATAAATACTCCTTAAGAAATTTGTTACCCTGTTGTTTAGATTATATCTTCTTTGTTTCATAAAATATAGGACACATAAGAGAAATAACTGTGTGGCTAAGGACTTGAGAACTGGCTAGAATTCCATGGCAGAATTGCTAAAAGACCTTTCAAATCCCTATATCATTGTTCATATCACAGAGAAGCACTTCCCTTCACTTAGGTTACCTCCCATGAAATCTTGGATATTAAGTTCCCACTTTTTTTCCAGAGATTATCCATGCCCACCTATGAAGCAAACCTTCAACTCAAAATAATCAGGCTTCTTCTCAGATACATTATTTTTTAAATTAAATAAATGATAAAATACATCATGTTCAGAGTTAACAAAAGTAATAAAAAGAGAAAGCATATGGAACTACAAAATAGAATATAACAAAAACAAAATAGCATTTTCCCTAATAGTATTAGAAATATAAACTATTTTTCTATGGCAAAACCAGGATTTCCAAATCAGGGCCTATTTTAATCCTTTATTTTCCCCTCTTTAAAAAACTTAATATTAGCCCACAACCACTGTTGCTTATCATCTTTCAGGTCTTCCACATTAAAATTATTCTTTTTCATTTTTCCCATGAGACTGTGAACAATTTGAAGTAAGAGGCTCTGTCTTAGTCATTTTATATCCGTTTCCTATTATATCCCATGTTATACCCAAAAAAATTCCTGAAAGGAAAAATCATGCAGGATATTAATTTAATTGTATCTACCCATACATCTGCTATACATATGTATAACCTATATGTTAAATGGTGTTATACTCTCTTTTGAGATTTAAATTCCATAGTTCTAATCCCTCCTCTTACAGTAGAAACCATACTAACAAACCCAATCTCCCTAGATTCTTGGTATTAAGGAAAGAAAGCAAGAAGTATCATTAAAATATGCTATAAATTTTCCTGGTTATATATCTATTATTGTTCTGGCTTATCTCTAATTGGTTAATTTTCCAAATCAACTCTGCATGCTATGGTAAATAAATCCAGTCCTTACAGAAACACAAAGAACTTAAAATTGAAGGGTAGGCAACTAGACAATAGCAATTACCTACCCTGTTACAACCCCTTCTCTGTTTTATTTTGTACCGTTCCTTTTACCGTATATTATTGCATTATTACATTCTTATACAAAGCAGCTTACTCACATTTTACATATTATCACAAGATCTTAGGGACTTATCATGCACCCTAGAAGATACTTTTTTCTCAGCAATCACACTTCTGTACCCAAGTACAGTTTTTGTGACAGCTGATGTCAATCTCACAAAAAAGGACTCTTTTATAAAATGTTATCTTCTCATTCTTTCCAGTGTTTATGATATTGAGTTATCACATTTATTCAAGAATCAGTATGTACTTATTGATAAAAATAAGGGTCATTTTAATGAGATAAGAAAGGAATTGCATCTAAAATGGAGAAAAATTAATCCTCATATTCTCTGTCTTAAATAGGCATAAACTTTGTCCAGTGTTTTAGCTTTTGAGTATCCAAATGAAAGTAAAATGTTTAAGACAATATATAATTTTTATTAAGTAGATAAAAATATATGACATAAATATTAAGTGGAGGTTTATTATATATGTATATGTGAAATTATATATAATTATATATGTATAATTATATATGTATATGTGAAATATATATATGGTATAACAGTTACTCCATGTAATTGAGAAAGAATTGCTCACTCTGGGTTTTGAAAATGTCCAGTGGTAGGGTTTAGGGATGAGAAGATTATGAGCCAATATCTTTAATGAATGAGTGACATGACCAAGGGCTGAGTGTAAAACAAAAAAAAAAAAATTAGGAATCATATAGATGGATGCTAATTCCTGCTTCTATTTGAACTAATTCCTTTAGTCTGAAAACTTTACATTGTATTTATTTGTTTTTCCTGAATTTTACTCTTAATTTACATATTTGTAATATTTCTTTTTTAATAACTTGATTAAGGTTTCATTAGTATAAAATGTGCTGAATATATACAAGGGCACAATCTGGTAACTTTTGATATCTGCAAAAGCATAAGAAATAATCACTACATTGAAAATAATGAACATATCATCATCCTCAAATACTCACTCAGGGTTATTTTTAACCCTTCTTAAGTGCCCTCCTTCATTGCCCCAGCTGATTCCCAGGCAACTACTAATGTTTTTTCTGTCCATACAGGCTACTTCGCATTTTTTAGAGTTTTATACAAACATAATTATATAAAATACTAATTTTTGTGTTGCTTCCTTCATTTATAGTTGTTTTAGATATTTAACTCTGATGTTGCTTGTGTTATATTTCATATAGTAGCATTCTATTTTAAATACGGATAATTAGGTATTTTCAGGTTTTTGTTTTGTTTTAGCTCTTTTTTTGAAGGCCTAATCTGTTATAAACATTCACATACAGGTCCATGTATATAGATATACTTTCATTTCTGTTAGGTGAATATATGAGAATGAAATAACTAGGTCATATGGTAGTTGTATGTTCAGATTTTTAAGAAAATACTAAAATGTTTTCCAAAGTGATGGTACTAATTTGTATTCCCCTAGCAATGTATAAGAGTTCCAGTTCTTTAACATACTTACTGATAATCGGTATCACAGTCTTTCACCATTCTAATAAAAACATAGTGGGATATTACCACGGTTTTAATTAACATATCCAAATGACAACAGTGTTGAGCAACATTTCATGTTCTTAGACTTCTCTATTTCTTCTATAGTAAAATACTTTTGAATATTTTGCCCATTTAAAAAAACTGAATTTTTGATGTAAATGGGTTAAATGCTCATATCAAAAGGAATAGGGTAGCTGAATAGATAAGAAAACAGGACCCATATAAGAGGTCTATTCAGAAGAAGTCTAGCCATTGTTAGTATAACAAGAATGGTTTGTGTGACATCAATGTCGCCTGGCAGCCAGGGAGAGTGGACTGGAATGCACATACATGAACAATGATGACTTCACTGTACTAGCCAGTGAGGGTGGTAGACTCCATTGAGTGAACATGTGTACTGTGTGGCTATTGCATTCAAAATGACTGAGCGAGTAGAGCAACAGATCTGCATCAAATTTTGTATTAAGCTTGAACATTCCTGTGCAGAAACTATTCAGATGTTTCAGAAGGCTGCAACTATGGGCAACTGGTGATTGGCAACTGCATCACAACAATGAACCTGCTCATGCATCACTCCTCATGCAGAGTTTTTTGTGAAACATCAAATCACCCAGGTGACTCAGCTCCCCCTACAGCCCACATTTGGTGCCTTGTGACTTCTGGTTTTTCCCAAACTAAAATCACCTTTGAAAGAGAAGAGATTTCAGACCATTGATGAGGTTCAGGAAAATATGACAGGGCAGCCGATGGCAGTTGGTAGAACTGTGTGAGGTCCCAAGGTACCTACTTCAAAGGGGACTGAGGTATCATTATCCTATGTGCAGTGTTTCTTTATCTTCTATCTTCTAAATGTCTCTATCTTTCATATCACATGGCTTGATATCTTCTGGACAGATCTTTTATATGCTGTCTGCAAGGGACTACCCAAGAATGAAAGAAACACACAGACTAAAAGTAAAGGGATTGAAAAAAGATATTTCATGCAAGCAGAAAAAAAAGCTGGGGGCCCTGACCTATATAGCTCAGTTTGTTGGGCAAAGTCCCATAAAGTGAAAGGTCACCAGTTCGATTCCTGTAGGGGCACATGCCTGGTTTGTAGGTTCATTCCCTGGTCGAGGAGCATATGAAAGCCACACAACTGATATTTCTCTCACATCGATGTTTCTCTCCCTTTGTTTCTCCCTCCATTTCCCCTTCTCTCTAAATATAAATAAATGAAATGTTTTTTAAAAAGCTAGGGTAATGATACTTTATTAGGCAAAATAGACTTTAAAACAAGGCTATAATAACAGAGTTACATTACATAATGATAAAGGAATGAATTCAAAAAGTGGATGTAACCCTTGTGACCATATATATACCCAAAATTGGAGAACCTAAATATATAAAGCAAATCTTGCTGAACATAAAGGGACAGAGCAACAGGAATATGGTCATGATAGGGGATTTTAAAACCCCATTGACATCAATGGATATAAATCTTCCCAACAGAAAATCAACAGAGAAACAGTGGCCTTAAATTACACGATTAGACCAGATGGACTTAATTGATACATTCAGAGCATTTCATCCCAAAGCAGCAGAATATGCATTCTTTACAAGTGCACATTGAAGTTTTTCTGAGATAGGCCACCTGTTTGGACACAAATCAAGTGTCAATAAATTTAAGAAGACTAAATCATATCAGGCATCATTTCTTATAATAATGATATGAAACTAAACATCAGTCACAAGTTCAAAACTGAGAAACACACAAAGACAGGGATGCTAAATAACATGATACTAAACAATGAAGAGGTTAACAATGAAATGAAGGAAGAAATCAAAAGATACCTTGAAACAAATGAAAGTGAGAACGCAACAATCAAAAATCTGTGGGAAAGTGAAAGCAGTTCTTAAAGGGAAAGTCATAGCATTATAGGCCTACCTCAGAAAACAAGAAAAAAACTCAAATAAACAATCTTTACACTTAAAGTAACTGGAAAAGAAAAGCAACAAAGTCCAAACTAAGTAAAAGGAAAGAAATAATAAATATTACAACAGAAATAAATGAAATAGAGTCTCAAAAACATAAAAAAGGTAATGAAACCAAGATGTGGTTCTTTGAAAACATAAACAAGATTGACAAACCTTTAATTAGACTCATCAGGAAAAAAAGAGGACCCAAATTTTAAAAAAAAGCAGAAATGGAAAAGGAGAAGTAGCAACTGATACCACAGAAATGCAAAGGATTGTAGAAAATATTACGAACAACTATATGCAAACAAATTGAACAATCTTCAAGAAATTAATAAATCCCTAGAAACATACAATCTTCCAAAACTGAATCAGAGAATCTGAATAAAAAGATCACAATTGGTGAAACTGAAGCAGTAATCAAAAAAATTTTGACAAACAAAAGTCCTGGAAAAAATGTCTTCACAGGTGAACTTTACCAAACATTCAAACAAGAACACCTACCCTTCTCAAACCACTCTAAATATTTAAGAAGGTAGACTCCCAAACTCATTTTAGGAAGCCAGCATTATCTTAATTTCAAAGCGAGATAAAGACACTACAAAGAAAATTATTGGTCAATATCTCTGATGAACATAGGTGTCAAAATCTTTAATCAAATATTAGCAATCTGAATTCAGCAATACATTAAATGATCATACAACGCGATCAAGTAGGATTTATTTCTGAGATGAAAAATTGGTACAATACCTGCAAATCAATAAACGTGTTAAACCACATATATAAAATGAAGGATAAAAGTCACGTGATATTATGGCTAAATTTAGGAAAGCATTGGACAAAATCCCTGAAGGGTTGGCGAAGATCCTACTATTGTGGGGACAAGGGGTACGTTGTAACATAGTTTCGTGGAACATGATGCTTGTGTGCTTTTGTCGCTGCTCCAGTTTTGTTTTGTTTTTTTTTAGTTTTTATGTATACCTTTCTTCTTTTTATGCTGTTATCATTTTGATGAACTATATCTTTGTGCTTTTCCTTTAAAATTTTATTGGAAATTAACCAAAATCTTATTTGGTTTTATTTTTTCTTACTTTGAATGTCACTTTTGCTGGACAATAGTTATCAACTTGGAAAGTTTTTCATGATGACTTTAAAGATTTGATTCTATTGTCTCCTAGCAACCAGAGATGTTAATGCAATATTGGATACTTCTTTGTAAAGGACTAGAGATTTGGCTATGAAAGCTTCTAGGAATTTCCTTTCTGTTGTTCTTGGATTCTGAAACTTCACCAAGTTGTTCTGACCATACTGTTTGCTTGCTTGGCACTAAGTATGCCCTTTCAGTATAAAATCTTCATCAGTTTTAATAAGTACTTTTATTAATACACGATTACACAATAAATACAAAGAATCTACTTTTTTTCCTGTTTTCTTCACTGCTGTAACTACATGTGATTGAACTTCTAGACCTGTTTTTCATGTCTCCTTGCATTCTTTATTCATTCTATTTTTTTATCCTCACCCAAGGACATTTTTTAAAATTGCTTTTAGAAAGAAAGGAAGGTAGAGAGGAAATATGGATACAAGAGAGGAATATCAATTGGTTGCCTCCCATACACACCCAGACTTAGAATCAGGAATCTGATTTAATTAGACTATTAGTATTTTCTATATCTGTTCACTTTTTTAAAAAGATTTTATTTATTTATTTTTAGACAGAGGAGAATGAAGAGAGAAAGAAAGGGAGAGAAACACCAATGTGTGGTTGCCCCACTGGAGACCTGGTCCGTAACCCAGGCTCGTGCCCTGACTGGGAATCGAACCTGTGACTCTTTGGTTTGCAGGCCAGAGCTCAGTCCACTGAGCCATAAGAGCCAGGGCTATAAGTGTTCACATTTTTTATTATCTTTCCTATTATTCTGATTTTCAACAGACCTCATGTATAATATTCTAAACTCAGGTTAAAATCCTTTTCTTATTTCACAAACTAAACTTACTTGGAGGGAGTTTAAACTAAATACCTGATTCTGATAAAGCAAGCTAACATTTTATTACATCTTTCTAAATATGTTTACATTTGTTTTATACATGTGACACATATAAGAATACTCAGGATAATTCAACAATCAAAGTTGAAGATATCTAAATAGTTGAGTAAAATACAGAGATGGAAATATGGAAAATATCTTTGCAACTATGACATCAAGTGCTTTAAAATATTTTAAATGAATAAGTAAAATACTTTATATCGTGTCTGGTTTTTATTAATTTAATTTTTTCTCTTTTGCTTATAGAAACACTTAGGTAAATAATTCATCCATTGCTACATTTGTGTCCACTCAAAGGTAGTTATCACCCAATTTAATTCAGTGAAAAGCACAAGGAACTAATAATTATAAAAGAATGAATGAAAAATATTTAATATTAACTCTACTTTATTGGAAATACATATACTTAGTTCATGTACCCTAAAATCTATTGCAGATAGAGCATACTGTATTTTATATTCAATTATTTCTAGCAAATAAAGCTATTTTATTTCTTGTTTATAGGAATATTGATGACTAAGACCATATATGTAAAACACAAAAACAGACCAAAGATAATAAATAATTTCAATACATTTCAGGTTGTGCCCCAGAAAGCTGAATCTGTAACAGAAGCTAGTGCACAAGATCAGCACCTGAGGGAGGGAAGAAGGAATAGCTGGGCATGGGGAAAGTTGGGCTACCATTCAGTTTTAAAAGCATTTGCTAAGGCCACGTGGAATACAGAGTCTAGGAGAACAATTTGGAATCATTCTACTTTATGGTAACAGGTCTGTAACTATATACCTCTACCTCTACCACTGATATGCTTTCAAAGGGACAACTCCAGGAATGAAGCTATACTCTTTAGCTGGGGACAATTTCATTAGAGGGCTAAAAACTGGAAGCATTTCCACCAGCAGAGGACTATTTCTTTCAGTTTTAAAGGGAGCTGTGACCTGCAAATCATCATACCCACTATAATATCATGAAGATCTTATTTGGAAAACCAAGAAACATTGTGGTTACTACTTGGAAAGAGGGGGATAATCAAATGTGGTGAGTGAGTGGGGAAACTATGAAAATGGAAATTTCAGCATTGATAATGAATGAAATAGAGAAGAAAACATGAGGAAAGTATTATGCTTCTGAAAATCTAATATTTTCTATTGCATTCTGAATTGAGATCCTAACAACTGAAGTGGGAAGAGCATGGCTAAAGTTACATGAACTTATTTATGAGGCAAGTTAATGGAACTTGAGTAATTAGGGTATATGATACAAGTTAAAAAAGCTTAATGAAGTCAAATTCTTTGTTCGGCTGATCTGTAGCTACGAGATGAATCCAATGAGAAAGCTAAAAAGTAGAATAGAATAAGAATATTGTATACCAAATCATTAACAGTGTCTAGCAGGACAAGGCAATACTGGCTGTGACTAGACTTTCTGAAGGTAGAGGAAATGATTATACAGGTGCTCTATTTTTAAAAAGTTCAGATACACATACTTAATCTTAAGGTCATCGTTCACTTAGTCCTCCATATGGACATCGTCATTTCCATTTCATACACTGAAAAGACATAAACACTCCCATTTAAGTAAATTTCATTGTAGATCTACCTAGTCTCCTCTGCTGATTCTTTTCTAGGAATGAAGAGAACACATAGTACAGTGTGTTGCCTAAAATTAGCATGTATTTCTCTGAACCTCACTAGAGAACTATCTTGCTATTTTACAGGTCAACCCTTCTTATAATAAGATCTCTTTTAAATATCAAAAGTTTAATTTCTGGACTAGGCCCAAGCAATGATAATGCTAATAGGTTTAAAAATGAAATTATAGAGATACAGAATTATTTTTAATAAATTCACATAATGTACATTTGAGTATACCTCGTAGTTCGTGTAGCTCAATTATCCCACTTTTCATATGAGATATATGCTCAGAAATCAAGGTTACACAATAATACAATTAAAGAACCAAGACCTAAATGCAAGTTTCTTGATATCTATAAACAATGTTGAATAGATGTTTAATAAATGTTTTTAAGAGATACATTCCTCAGCCATATGCTGCAGTATGTTTCCATTAAGCAATGTGGATTGTGCTAATATAGAACATTTTTTCTCTTTTTATATAGTATATACTTTATTAGTTTGCACTAATACATTCTCATATTACAAGGCAGTTTAGTATAAAAATCTGTTTTAGATATTTGAATCATCTGAAATAACACAGAATTGTACATAGAAAAATCCTCATTTGATAACAAAAAAGACAAGTTAAATAATAAAGAATTTTTCTTTCTTAAAGGTGGACACTGAAGTGAACTTAATCTGTTTTTTATTTAAAGCTTCAAAAACAAAAACAGGGAAAACTAGTTAAAACAATTTTTTTAAAATTTAAAACAATTTTCTTATCTTATGCCTCAATCATGTCACCTATAATTTAGAGAAATAATTTTTAATATTTACTGGAAGAAAATAAAAATCCACCTGAATACTTTGAAACACAGAATATAAATTTATAATAGATATGTTTTGTAAAATAATATACTTTATTATCATATATATTTGCCTTATGATTTATAGATTTTTCCAGGAAAGTTAAGTTCCTTGAATGCTAATGCAACACATTTACAAACACACTTTTCCAAGATCTGTTTTTCAGGTATTTTTTTGAAATATCTTCACTCACCTGCAATCAGTCAGAGGAGCAAACTACTGATGGTTGTTAAACTTTCTCTTCAGTAAGAGAAATGTGGCCTACAGCATTCATGCAGAGTTATTAGCAAAATAAAATGAGTTTTTACAATATGTACTGGGCTATTGATGAACATGTTAGGAGTAAATTATCATATACTATGATATCCTCTGCATTGATGTTTTTCCTTTAGTTTCTAATCACAATTGTTTTGTTCTTCAATGTTAATAGTTATGAATAGCATGCAAGTAACGAAACCTATATTAATCCCCTTCATACACTTTATAGTGTATGTAACATAGCGATCAGTCCCTAAAAAAATATAAGGTAGAAATTTCAGATGCATATGAAATCTCCAAAAACCTTTATTTTTGCTTTAGAACATTAATATCTCATTTCTTATCAATTAGTGAATAACATCATAAATCCATGAAACAATCTGATGTTTTCTAATTATCTTAAAAAATAGAAATTTAATACTTTCTGACTAAAACCATGTGTAAATAAATTAATAAAAAACAGAAGGGCCATTTTGCTTCTATAAATAAATTTAAGATGTCTTTATTTTTATATCATTGATGGTATGCTAATAATATGAGACTATTTACCTAGGTTTGAATAAAATATGGTTATTTACTATTCTTAAAGAGTATCACTGTAAAAGAGAATAAACATTAAACACATGTTGCTAGGCATACAGAGGGATTCTCACTTCTGACTTTAAAGGATGGGAATACCAAAATTCTAAATTATGGAATAATTTTCTCTATTATCATTTTCTACTGAAGAATAAGTTAACACATATTTCCTGAGTTTGTTTATAGAGGGTCTGTATGTTTATTGACAAATGTACTTTGCAAACTCTCGAACCTACCAGTTTAGCTTTCTTCACTTTTAGGCTCCTGTAAAAGACCGTTATTCAGTCTGGTTTTCCCCCTCACATTAGTACCTGAGTCCAAGGCCCAGGGTATGTTTTGTTATTGTTATGTGAGACTGAGACAACAATAATTTCTCTATACTTTTTGATATTATTATTTATAGTAAATTCTAAAGGCCTTTGATGGCCTTGTTTAAAAAAAAAGAAAAAAGAAAGCACAGTTAGAGTTATGTTTAAGGAAGCACCACAGTGGGGCTCTGAGTTAAACCAGTGGGATCTGACTGTCCATTTACTATCCAGGGGAGTTGGGGCAGTGCCCTTAATTAACCTTTAATACTTTCACATCTAAATAGTAAAAATTCTTGTCAAAATATGATGCTGTAAGAACTGATGAGAAATTTCACTGAGGACACTTAGCCTGTGTTCGACAGCTGGTAGGCACTTAGCAGGTCCGGTGCCTGGGTGTTCTGCCATTCTGATGGCTCCGTTAAAAGCATTCCTGAGAGTAGCTCACTCCTCTCATCAAAAAGCAAATAATCAGGAAATACTGCTGAAGACATATCTTGAAAGAAGAGGCAAGAAATTGATCCAATGTATATTGATCTGACAAAACATATTTTCCACTTGACAAAATGGTAATACAAGTATTCTAATTATGGAGCCCAATATATCCCTTAACATTTAAAAAAATGTGTACGGACAAGTACATAAGTAGCTGATAATTCAATTTATTCAATTCTTTAAAATAAGACTTCAGATTTTTAGCTCTTCTCAGTCCCTATTATAGATTTTTTTGAGGATTGGCTGAAACCAGGAGACCAAACAAATTATAGAAAATCTATGTTAATGTACCAATTCCTACAGCAAAACGAGTGATTATCAGAATGAAACAAAAACACTGTTTAGACAATTTTCCTAAATTATCATTGGGCACAGATATGGGCTGACTTTTCAGAATGTTTTTAGGTGGGAAGTTATCATCCTATACTGGTGACCTATTTGTAGATAAGAACACAAAAAACAACCAAAAGTCTTGCATATGGGAATTACTCAAAAACACCTCTTGGATTTCCTGCTTTCTGTTTCATTCTCTAACCACAAAACATAAACAGTACATAATGACTTAAAGGACAGCATTATAAGATAATAAGTTAATAGATGTATTTATTTCATATTTCTTTTGGTGAAAGGCATGTCTTGGTCCTTTCCTGACACACACACACACACACACACTCAGAAAAGCCAGATGAACTTTCCCTCTAAATTAAACTCTGAAAGAGTAGAATCCTAACACCAGTTTATCTGAAGTTTCATGGCGAGGGTACTTTTTTTTCTTGAGGAATTTATTATATACCATCAGAGGTTTAAGTCTTAGATCAGAAAACTGCCTGGTAAATGTGAGAGGTGCTAATAATTTATGTGAAAAGATAACACAAGAAGGCTTATTTTAATCACCAGCAAGCAGTGTCAGCTATTCTTTGAGTAATGACTATCCCTTTCCCAAGAGTTAACATGTAGAGTAAAATATAATTTAGTTTTTATTCTTAACTATATTTCTATTTCCTATCAATGCTAAAAAGTGCTGCCTTCTGCTTTGCAATTTTTGGTCATATGAGCTCCAATCACTATATAATTTTGTCTACATTATTCACTCTGAATCTTTAATTCTATTTGAAATTAAATTTAGATTCCATGAACATCATCATATGAATCTTCTTCTTCAGAGCACCAGTATGCTCACAGGTGCATGTACTTGTACCCATGTGTGGTTGTACTTCTGTGTGTGTTTGCTGTAGGAATGCCTATTAAAAGCATGGTTTTTGAAATAATGCACATGCCCACAAAAAATAGAGAAGGAGGAAAGGTGGCACATTAATTAATGGTCTAAAAGTCTTAAAAACATGCCAATATGACTGACAGAAGTGTGGCATTACAGAGTCAGTTTTAAAATGAAGTCTAGGTGTTTGATACTATGACTACTAAGGTTGAATTGGCTAACGTTCAGTAATTCGTAACTGAATGGTATTTTATCCCTCAGTTTCCTTTATTTCTATGACACACCAACTGAGTGTCCTTTTTTATGCACCTGCATAATATAGAGGCTACATTAAATAACTAGATAACTACTCTTTAATGATAAACAATTCCCACTTGACTGGATAATTTATATAGGCTCAGTACAAACAGTGATATCATTGTACATTATAGTAAACATTTGACTGTTACGTACAGTTATTAGAGTTTTCTATTTAATAAAGTTAGCATCTCTTTTCTGTAAACTAATTTAAAGTCCAATCATTAATACATAATGAGAAACAACATTTCCTGACAATTTAATGAAATGGGAATGAACCACTTTTCATTCTCAGTGGAGATGCGTGTTTTCTTGTGACATGTTACATTCTTGAGTATGCTATCCCTTTACTTTGAAATGTGTTGTTTACACAATGACCCCAATTCTTTGTACATTTTAGTTTGTTAGTTGTACTGGATATTCTTTGCTTTCTCCTCCTGATCTCCTATCCACTTTTCTACTTTTCTCTGTCCCCGAGAATGGTGACTTTTATTAACTGCATCAGTTGAAATCCCTGGCTCTCTGGTTTCCAGTTGGTTTGCCCCATGGGAACTGCTAACAGTGTGTTAGTGGTTAAGAAGAAAGACAAGTTAATGATATTTAGAAGGCTGGATCCCTCACTGCTTGGTTGTGAGCTAAGCACAGAGGAGACCTCTCTAAGGATCAGGCAGCTCTCTCTTATAGCTGCAGGTGTTACAGTTTTCATGTCAACTTTTCCCCTTGTCTCTTCACACATAGAGGTGGCCATAGTTTTCTACAAAAATGATAGTATGCTTCACCATCCCTTGTGGGTTCCTTTAACATTGCAAACACCTTTGTAAAAAATAAATCTCGATTTTTATCTTGAATCACCCCTTTTGAATGTGCCATGTGTTACCTTCCAGGAGCCTAAATGATAACTAGCTTGGCTTATTTTTCTCTTTAAAATTTCTGTGGAAAGTCATTTTTTTACAAAAACTTGGGAGCAGATTTTATAACCCCTCAGTTGTGTATTTCAGATTGTCAAGTGGGAGCTTCCTGTTGGTGATGTCAAAAACGAAAGCTTTTCTGCATTATGATTTCAGGTTATTGCAGAGACAGAGTAACAATCAGTACCAACCAGTAATTTAAGCTGGATAAACAAATTTAGAAAAAAATAAGTTTTGATAATTTCCTCATAAATTTAAAAGATAGAAACTTTTAATGCAAACACCCTTATCAATATTGACTGTGGCTTTAAACAGAAGTTTGTAAAGTCCTGCGACTCTCATTACAATTCTTGTGAACCTAGTTTTCCACATCGATGATAACTTTCCAGTGTTTCTCCCCCACAGCCACCTAACATTTTGTCATTCCACTAAATAAAACCTAAAGTATATAGTAATTTCACAGATGTGGATCATTTTCTTGACTAAAAATATTTTTAAAACCCTGAGTCAGAAATCCTTAATTAATAAGACAAAATATATAGGGCAAACGATGTAAGTCAGATGGAAAAATATAAAAGTAAGAAATTATGTAAAATATTTGGTTTTCTCTTAAACTTCAGTGTAACAAAATATATTTCGATTACAAATATAAAATAAATGGAAGCTGAAGGAGGGGTTTAAAATACAGAATAATCAGTTTAAAATAAATTGTATTGCTATGAACCTCTTGTACATATAAGGTCAAACTCAATAGTTGTTATTTTGCTCACAACTAAGTCAATAATCACATAATAAATGGTATTATTGCATGTTTTTTTGTTAACCATTTACAGAGTTCTAGCACAGAAAAATCAACTAACTAATCAAACCAAAATGAATTCAAACCAGCAATTTCATCTGGAAATACATATAAAAGTCAAAAATATGCAGTGCTGTAATGATTGCATCCCAAATCTAATATATGTAAGTTGACTTTAGCCAATACTGATTTTTTTCATCACAAGCTACATTAATTGAATTAAGTGCTACCATAAATCCCATTTATTTTTTATATTGAGGTTATAGTTATGACCTAAAGAAAATAACCAGAAAAAACAGACATTCAAACTTTGTTTAGCTACTTTGACTCATCTTTGTAACCCTCAGAAAATATGTCAATGTTTGGCCAAGAGTTGAAGCATTAAGGAATAAATGTCTGAATTAGAGTTTAGATGTGAAGAATGTAAACTTAATCTCTATACAAAAGCTAACATCTGAATAGTAAATCTATGGTGTATTATTTTGCCAAACATGTCTATTAAGGTAAAATGAGAAAGCATGTGAAACATTTGCAGGTTTCGTGAGAAATGAATATGCTTTCAGGGATGAAAAAACATTAAGATTTTTTGGTTTGTTTGTTTTTTAATAATATATGTCAATCAAACACTTACGAATAAAAGGAAAACAAGAAAAAGCATGCAGTGCCAAACAGATTAGACACAGCGAGTGAAGAAATGGAAGATGGATAGAATTATTCACGGGGCAGATACTCTTTCCCCTGTCTCACTACGAATAAGCAGAGCTGCATTTGTGGAAACTTAACTAAGCGGAAACCTGCAGTGTGTGCTCAGGGCTGCTGACCTGCCAGCTGGAAAGAGGGCTGAGTTTAAAGGGTTTAAGCTCTCAAAGAAGCCAAGACTTGGCTGATCATCTTGGGCTCAGCATATTTTGAGACATATGAACTATCTTCAAAACTGGCAGGGAAAAAGGAAGGAATATTGAAAATCTAAACACAGTAGCCAGTTAAAATTCAAACAATCATAAGGATTGCGTTTTCGCTGAAGTATTTGGAGTTTTTCTGGCTATCAAATAATGAAATAAATGGATTTACATTGGGGGGAAAGAGAGTAGCACACCTTTTGGCTGTTGCACTATTCCTTAGTGCACCAAGAGAGGAAAAGGGAAAAAAGAAAACATACACGTATTCTACAATGAAGTAAAAAACTTTGTGCTATTTGTCTTAATATGATTTACTTATATTTGTTGCCCCTAAAATTAATGTATGTTATTTATTAAATTGTTTTATTATTAATTTAAAAAATTAGTAAGTTTAAGCTTATTTTAATAGGATAATCACTATTTTAATTAATAAATCTGCAAAGCATGATTTTCAATGAATATGTGCAATAACCCAAAAGTAACAATAGCAGATTTATTATTCTTACTTTATCAGAAGGAAAAAATTTGGCTTGACTGAAATAGAGATAACAAAAATATTAACTTCTTTTCTACTTTAACATTTCTACTTGTTCTGTTCTAAGAGATAACACAATGCCCCTCACTCCTGGGACTGTTAAACATGTTGCCAGCATCTCAAACTGACATAGTCTGGATTCATTGCATCGATACAAAAAAAAAAAACAAAACACAACAATATCAAAGTTAGTCAAAGTTCACCACTCCTGGGTGCTTCACAGGATGAGGGCCTGCAGGGCAGATGCTGCCCACATTTCTGCCATAAACGTTTCTCAGGATGCTGGTCCAGAACTGCTGAGCTACAAGTTGAGAAATGACAACTTATTGGTCACATTACTGACAAGTTTGTGAGAGGTATATGAATAAAGCATTGACTGAACTTATAATAAACTGTCTTTTGCATCATATTTAGACTCATATTTCTAGGCTGAAACTGAAGGCCAGTTACAATGCAGAAAAGGTCCTTTCCGCACTACAATGAAAAACACATGGGAATAAAACATACATATCATCCTAGATTCAACTCTGATTTCAAAACATATAGTTGAATATTAAGAAACATTTAGTGAAGTTTTAATTACTAAACTTTCATTTATTTATTTTCTTTACTAGTAGATATGCCTTCTTCTCTGTTTAAACTACTCTATTTCAGCTTTAGATTAAATCTAATTAGTGTTTTAAAATATAATTATTGTTCCAGAAATAAAAGCAGAATATAATATTCTCTAATATTTCCACCATGTGTGGTGACATTAACTACAACAGTAGGAAAGAAAAAATTAGTTATTTTTAAGAGTTCTTTAGATATTCTTTACTATTAACACAAATTCAAAAGAAAGGTAGACTTTTTAAAACACCTCTAACTAACAAATCATATGCTATTTTGAATGGCTTCTCTGTTTATTAAATATAATATCAATTTCTATTAAATAGGTTCTCTTTCAAGTAACTTTTGTTCAAGATTTTTTTCAGTTGAGTTGTTTTCATTTTCCAAATTAAATCTTTGTCAATTGTTTATGGGTATCAAGTTTTCTTAATAGTTCAGTTGGACTGCTCCAAGTAATTTTAAATAGGTAACAACATTTCTGCCAGTGTTAAAAGTTGATATGCTAGGTGTTAATGGTGTGGCTCAAGGTGGAGTGGTAGTGCAGTGGAAAAGCAAGCTGTCCAGTGCTTGACAAGATATGGTTTGTCAACAGTATGACCGAAGGTGTTTGACATAATACATTCCTTTTCCATCAGACTTCCAGCCCTATGTCTCAATGCAAATTCTCACATGGAGGCAACCTGCTAAATTCCTCTTACCTATTAGTAGGCAAAAGAAAACTATGTTTAAAGAATATCAGCAAAGGATATGAAAGAGAGATTTTACACATTGTTTTTCACTGAATCTGTGACCAAAGATTATAATGAATGCCAGTTGCTTCTTCACTTCCAGCAGTAAATTCCCTTATCCAGTCATAAGGAGAAATTGAAAAAAAAAATCTGTGATTTTAAAAAAGGCTGTATCATAAAAATTGACTTTCCCAAACTAAGAGGAAAAGCACAGACACTGTGCAACTGAAGGGATTTCTCTGCAATCTGAAATGGCTGTCTTACTTGGCTCTAAATCACCATCACACAATGCCTGGGGTCTTGCTTGCAGGGATGTAATGAAGTCACACTGCCTGAATAAAAATTCGAAACACAAATTAGGGCAAAGGGCCTTGCCAGCTAACCATGATTTGTGGTGGCACTTTTCAGTAGCCAGTGTGGGGCTATTCACCATGAGAACACCAAATATTTTCGTCCCAGGCCACCATGTTTCACTTTAGTGTCAATGCATCAGGGGAAATGAATGTTAAGCTGTAACAGACACAGTGTCAGACATGTCTGTAACACATGCACAGAAAAATTTACAGCTGGGAGAGCTGTGACACATCCCTAATGATTTGCTTGATAGATTTTTCTTGCCTTCTGACTGATTCAGTAGGGCAACACACCTTTACACATGGTGACCTCATTGAACTTGAGAGGGTCTTCTACATGGCTGTTTGTATTAAATTAGAGTGTGTTAGAATAGAGAGGATAGAATAACCCTCTGGTATCTGTTTAAAATGAAGTTCCCCAAAATTCAAATTTTAGCGTTTAAAAAATTATGTAGTAAGAATGCAGGAACTGCAGTTTTATTAATTTGAACTTTGTGATAACTCCAAGATTGTTACTCTTTCTCATTGTCTCTAAATAAAGATAATAAAATGTTTTATACCAACTATCTGGTATGTGATATTAACACTATAAATTGTTAAAAGATATATTTATACGATGTCATGGGAATAAAAGCCCTTTCTCACTACTTGAAGTTATTTAGAGACATTTTCAAAAATTGGCTGATAATTTGTTTATTTTTATAAATATATTTAACTTATTGCTAACCTAGGTAAATTGAAATAATATAAAGCTAATTTCCCAATTTTGGGGAAAAAGTGTCAGCATTACAAGATCACAAATTTCAGCCCCCACGACTCTGTCCTATGGGTCCAAGCCCCATTTTTATACACACAAAATCTTTATGCACTCACGAAAGCTGAAAGAGATTTCTGGATTTTAAAAATAGAATTAGAAATGTGTTACAACTAATTAAGAAAAAAATGAGGTGGGATACAAATAGTAAAATCAATGTTAATGTCAAACAGAAACCTCATGGGTGGTAGAACAAAGCGACCCCAAGCATTCGGAAAACCCAATATATTCAATCCATGGGACAACGGACCCTTATTTTCAAAAGTGGCAAAACTGGTCTTTGATTCTGCTCAGAAGCAGCATGAACATAACAGGCCTAAAATGGTCCTCTCCCAAGTTGCCTCCTCATATAATCTTCAGGTACATTCCCATTATAGTGACATAGTTCTCTATACATTAATATCTGAAGAGATGACCCCATCACTCACTGACCTCTAATAGCAGCTAGGGAAATCAAATTAGAAGACTTCTCCTTGAACAGTTCCTATGGCCCATGTAGCTTTAAAGCTTGTCTGAAAACTGCTAATTACTTTGTCTCAGATTTCAGTTCCATTTTACAAGTATTCATGGAAATATGATTGTGATTCTAAATTAAGAATTATCTCTATCAATGGTCACAATCAATTTTAATTTTGATTAAGCATTTCTGATTCTGTGTATACTGTACATTTTACCTTCTTTTGGATTGAGGACAGATGATCTAGACTTGCTCAGCCAAGGCCAAATGTAGATTTTCCTTTTTTGTGCAAAAAGACTGAATAATTTCTTAAAACATATTTTTAAGATTGCCATAATTTGCTAACTTCTTACTAGACACATTTGGCTTACAAATTTGTATTGTTGTTGTTGTAATGACAAAAAATGAAATCTCATAACCATGAAGTTGAGACCAAAGCAACTAATGTCCAGCTAGCTAAACACCTTTTCACTGCCTCCTCATTTCCCTTGAATGTCACTACCACACATGAACAAAGCAATAATGCTACCTTTCACTTCCCCATCTCCTTCATCATCTGCCAAGGAATTGACACTTTACAGTCAACAAATACTTACTATATATCTTTATCTCCCCTGCCCCTATTTCCAACTCACACCATACTTATCTGTATATAAAAGCTTTGCTTATGAGTTACTATGATGATCTCATATTTGTACTTATTGATTTTAGTTTCTTTACTCTATTGATCACTTTTACAACTACCTATTTAAGTTTCCTAAAACACCATGCATTGAGGCTGCTCAAATTTTTGGATAATGCCCCATTGCGTGAGTGTCTAGGCTATGTCCACAATTTTTGTGGTCCAATCATGTCATTCAGCTTCATCCTGTAAGTTCTGATTTGCAGTCAGTTCAGTAGTTTCTGATTTTAATTGTGATTGCTCCTTTGATTTGACCTACTGGAGCACACGGGGCTCCCGGATGCTGGCCATGTGCTATTTCTTGACCAGGGTGGTTATAAAGTCTGTACTCGCTTTGTGTTGATTTGTATTTAGAGAGATATAGTTACACTTGCATGCTTTTTTGTACTGAGTTATATTATAATTTTTAGAAAAAAATAGTTCACTTAAAAAGCAAACTAAACCCTTAAGGGTTAGAAAAGCTGTATCAACTTATGTTGTTGGGGGTGTGAGAATGTAAAATGTGATTCCAGGCAACCATCACGTTACACAGAGCATGAAACTTCCTAAGAATGGATTCAACTAATGGGAAACAAAGTTGAAAAGCAGAGAAAATAAGAAAACATTGATGTGGACCTATAGAAAACATTATTTTATTTAACTTTACAATATAAAGTTCAGAGTTGTGTGCTACAAAGTAATAACAGTACATGTAAAAATCTAGCATATGCCAAGCATTATATGAAACATTTAATAAGAATATTTCTTAATTTTCAAATATATTAGTACTTTCTAGTTATGTTTTTGTTCTTGATCCCTAGCTTAATCCCATTGTGATCAGAGAACATACTATGCATATTTTTCAATCCCTAAAATCTTGCTGAGGTTTACTTGCTTTGTGGAGCAGTGTGTGGTTACTTTTTATAAACACACCAGAAACAATTGAAACAAATGTGTATTCTGCAGTTTTGTGCAGTGGTCTGTATATACACCAATTCAATTCTAAATTTAGGTAATTATGCTGTTCAAATCTTCTATATCCTTCCTGATATTTTTTTTCCTGCGTGCAAATCTACTTTTTAAGAATTGTATTAGTTCTTGGTTCCAGAATCATTTTGATTATTTCATATAGCATCTAGGTTTCTGTCTACATTTATTTGTCACTGAAATTTTTTTTAATCCTCACCCAATGACACATTTGTATTACATTTACAGAGAAAGAAAGAGAGAGGAAGAGAGAGAGACATTGATGCCAGAGAGAAGCATTAACCAGTTGTCTTCTGTGCCTGGACTGGGAATCAAACCTGCAACCCAGGTACGTGCCCTGACTGGGAATCGAACCTTCAGCCCTTCGGTTGTGGGACTACGTTCCAACCAACTGAACCACAAAAGCCAGGGCTATCACTGAAACTCTTGAAATAGTCACTGCTCTTTTAAAATCAGATTCTGGATATTTCAATTTCTAAATCTCTATTGTTCTGTTTTTATGACCTATTTTTCTCTTAATTTTTAGTTCTTTCTTATTTTATTTTAGTTTATTTTGATTTATTGATTGAGAAAATTTAGTATAAAGTTGTAGTGATAAATTGAAGAAACACATGATAAATTCCTCCAAATTTTTCTTCCAACCCTCAAGTTAATACAAATCACCTTAAGCCAGAGTTTCTAAACCTTGACACTACTCATATTTTGGACAAGATAATTATCTTTCACAGCTGTACTGTGCATTGCAAGATGCTTAACAGCATTCCTTACCTCTATGCAGTAGAAGCCAACAGCATTCTCCCAAGTTTTGACAATCAGATCTATTTCCAGATAGGCCAACTATCCCCTGGGTGTTGACTGGGGCAGTGCCTCTGCTAAAGGACCACTCCTTAACCCATTAGAAGCTGAGTTAATTTAAAGCATGGTTTGTCCTTGTGAGAACTACTCTTTTCTCTCATAAAATATTCCTATGCCAGATTTTATTATCTCAAATCAAAACCCAGAGCCTCTCCTATTTTGAGTCCCCCGCCTTATGAAACCGATGAAAGCTTTCCTCTCTATCTCAGCCTCTCAGTTACCTCTTTCTGCTCAGTTGCTCAGCTCCCCGTTCTCTCCTTGTACTTGGCAAATATCTGAAAAGAAAGTCATGCCAAATGTCAGGCTCACCTTCTTCAGTTTTCTTGCTACATTGACAACTCCCCAGTCTCTTTAAACAGATGCTTTACATTAGCTTTCCAGCTATTTTAGTTGTTCTCAGGTAGTTGGTTGGTATAAAAGTTAGCCAACTATTCCCCAACTATTTCACCATAAGTGTCAGGATTACATTTTCCTGCCCTTATTTGCTTTCAATCTGTCACATGGCGGTCCCTGAATGAGTCACTGTATCCATATAAAATGGCCAATGCAGAGTCCTACAAAGGAAACCTAATGTCTGTTACTTAAAGGAGCAGGGGAGACTAAGCAAAGTGGGAAGGGCACAAGTGGATATTGACAGGCAAAAATAATAGTTTTCTCCCAAACATAGTAAAAGCTGAAATTTAATTGATACTTTATAAGTGTTAAATTTCCTTTTATAAAAAGTTTACCAATTTATAAAATTCTTCCTTAAAAATCAACCTCTAAACATTAAGTTTAAAACAGTATATTGTGAGTTTATGATGTAACAATCAAACTCAATGTACAAGAAATATCACTCAACAAAGAGACTCTAAGTTTATTCAGAAAATAACTAGATTTAAATACACATGTACTTTCTCACAACTGTGGTTTAAATCACTTCAAAATATTATATACTTTTGATAAAAAAAATATTTCACTTCTCATGCATTGGTTTTACTGGTAGACTTCACTAATGCATTCATTTCAGATATCTGAATTAGGGAAGGGGAAGAAAAAAACAATAAATAGAAACTATAAACAATCAATCAAGTCCATTTGTTACCAAATTTTTAAGAGCTGAAAACAAATTTTGTATTGAAATATACAATATATAACAGCCGTAGTATTGAAATATATATATAGTTAAATATGCAAAAAACATTGTTTAGCTATTCGGTTAGGCAGACATTTTTAGTGAAACTAACATTTAGACAAGTCAATATGAGGAATTCTGAAAGCAATTTTTTGAATTGTCAATGAATACATTTATGATTATTAGTTGTGTTGGATAGTAATTAATATTTTTCGATACACATGTTTTACCTTATATAACAAACCTACTACTCTCACAATTTCAAATACATGGTTCATTTTTGGGTACAGATACATATAATGCGTTCCTGTGTATAATGCCTACCTACGTTTTTGGCCCAAACTTTCCAGGAAAAAAATTTTTTGGTTTAATTTTTTAATTCAATTTTATTTATTTATATTCAGATACTTGTTTTTTGTATTATAAAGGTATTTTAGCAGTTATTTTTAAACATACTATGGTACAAGAAATTTTACATTATAAATAAGTACAAAGCACACCAACATATACAGGGTATTTCAGGTACTACTCATGTATAATGCTCATCCTTATTTCTCCCTCAAAAATTTAGGCAAAAAGTACACATTATACACAGGAAACTATGGTACATTTAAACATATAGAAAAGGTAAATTATTTGGTGTGTATTTCTGATTTTCACTGCTTAAAAGCATGCACAGAACAATTATTGTTCATTAATTAAAACGTTCGTGTTTATTAATCACACAATTATTTATGAATTCTCTACCACCTTGACAGATGTTGAGAATGAAGCCAAAGTGAGTTTCTACCCAGAATTATTCAATTAGTTTATTTAATTCATGAGAACAGGTGACCTGCCAAATGTTAGCCAGCTCTCACCCATGTGCCCTTAGCAGAAAACTTTACTGAAGAGCTTATTTCAGAGCAACAGTACAAATTCATTTCAATCATCACTCAGAAAATAACTAAAACTGCATTTTGTACTTGTAGATTTTGATGTGTGTGTATGTGTGTGTGTGAGAGAGAGAGAAATGGAGAAAAGTAGTATTGTTTTGTGTTCTAAAATGGCTGAAAAACATGATAACTTTTCTTACAGAGCACTCATTAAACTTTTCGTAAAAGAATATTTGTTTTTGAAAAGTAGGCAATTAATAAATTAATGATGGTTTAAACAATTAGTGAATGTAAGAAATTCACCAGATAAAGGGATTAAGTAAAGAAAACAAAAAACTCATAGATACAAACAGCATGGTGATTGCCAAAGGGAAAGAAGGTGGGTGGGGAAGGGTAAATGGTGATGGCAGGAGACTTGACATGGGGCAGTGAACATGGAATACAATATATAGATAGTGCATTACAGAATTGTATAACTGAAGCCTATATAATTTTATTAACCAATACCATCTTAATAAATTTTAAAAATTAAAAGTAAATGAAAAGAACAAATAAAGAAAAAGAAATTAACCAGGAATAAAAAGAAAATTCTTTGAACCTGAAGTAGACAGAGTGGAAGGATTGACCTGCCATCACAGATTAAAAGATTTAATTATTTTTTCCGTTCCACTAGGAATATAATTGGAGCAAAGGGAAAAATGTAGAAATATGTGGATGACTTGGTTAACTTAGCTTGCATTGATTTCAGAAGGGGAAAGTCATTATTTATGTCATAAATTTAAGATATAGCTATAGAAAAATTCAAGTGCTTTCCAGTGTACACAAGAATTTCATAGAAAACATATTCAGATGTTTTCGATTTCTTTTGTCACATCACAGTAAAAAATACTGTCATATTAATTTAGGGGGAAAATAGGGTTTTGTGATGAAATAAACAAACTCTGTTCTAAAGGAGTTCTTTTGTCTTATGCAAGTAGAAAGAGGAGACCAAAAAGTGAACTTAAAAATACTTACACAAAACCATGTTTATTTTCTGAAATAAAGAAAACTTACAAATATAAATCTAAAGAAAGAGAAAAGAGGCACAACTGTGCCTAACCTGAAGAGACTTATCCTGCTTTTTTAGGTTTTTGTCAAATCTTTTTATACAAAGGAAAGAAGAGAGAGTGGTACCCAAAATATAATAACATCATCAATAGCTAGGAGACCTGCTGCTGTCTCCTACCTATTGATGGTTGGTGGTTGGTTGATGGTTGGTTTTGAAAGGCTTGGTGAGTGCGTGTGGTTGTAGCCTGAACAACTATTTAGGCTTCCCATGGGGAGGGAAAACAGTAAGATTAAAAACTAGTTTGAGTTTGATATTTCTGCCCATAAACCAAGGATTTCAATTCATTCAGTTCTATGTATCTGAGATTCAATTAAGTAAAGGTATACAAGGGGACATTAATTACAAATAAACTAATTTGACTTCTCAAATTCCTAGGATTTTTTTTATATTTAACATTAAAAGTAAATCTCTTTGTTTAAATCTAAAAACTGAATCATTTTCTCAGTCATTAAGTGTTATCTTGGAGTTCCCATACATAAGTACTTTTAAATGCATTTAAGTGGTTGTAGTAGTCTATCTATCTGAGAGAGCATATTTTTAGAAATTAAAAAATCAAAATGAGTGAAAACTATAAGAAAACAATAGATATAATCATAATATTTTTAAGACATATAGACAATTTTATTTGTCTGCTTCAAACAGACCATACACCACTGATTTGATTATTATAATGCTTATGTATCTTGTATGATCTATATTATTTGTTCTGAAAAATGTATAAGTTGTTATAAGACATGTAACTTCTTATAGTAGGCAAAGCTCACTTTTTCATTTTTTTATTGAGGCATAATTCACCTACTATAAAATCCTTCATTTTAATGTACAATTCACTGGTTTTTAGCACATTTACAAATTTGTACTTCCAATATTGCTATGTAATTCCAGAAGATTTTCATCACCTTCATGTACATACGCCTTCACAACACTGATCATCCCCCGGTTCCCTTAGCCTCTGGCAACCGCTAATCTACTTTGTGTCTCTACGGATTCTCATATTTTGGATATTTTGTATCAATAAAATCATGCATTATGGGAACTTCTGCATCTGGCTTCTTTTACATGACATAATATTTTCAAGTTTAATCCATTTTGTACCATGTATCAGTTCATTCTTTTTAATGGAAAATAAAATTTTGTAGTATAGAAATACCATGTTTTGTTTTTCCATTCATCTACATTTTGGCTCTTAGGAATAATGCTGTTCTAAACATTTGTGTGTGTCCCTATTCTTGTGTGGGCAAAGGTTATGAATTCTCTTGAGTATATACCTAAGATTGAAATGCGGAGTCATTCGCTAACTCTGTTTAATTTTTGAGGAAATGCCAGATTTTCAAAACAGTAGTTGTATTTTACAATCCCAAGAGTAATGTGAGAGTTTTCCAAATATTTTATATCCTCCTCAGCATTTGTTATTGTCCATCTTTTTAAGTATAGCCACTCTAGTGAATATGGAATTTTTACCACATTATGATTTTTATTTGCATTTTCTGCAGGTTAAAGAAGTTAAGCATTTTTTCATTTACCATGTTTTTCTATGTATTATGCACACCCACTTTTTTGTGTGTGCTTGATGGCATGCCACGTATTTCTGAGCTTGCTGATTTTTTCTTCATTCTTTTTCCCCCCATTTTTCCTAAGACCATAAAATTTCAATTGAACTATATTTAGGTTTTCTGAATCTCTCTTCTGCCAGCTCTAATCTGCTGTTCAGACCCCCACTCCTACTGAATTTTTCATTTTAGTTATTATACTTTTCACCTCCAGTATTTTTATTTGGTTCTTTTAAAATAATTTATCTAAATATTAATAATCTTTATTTGATAAGACATTGCTTTCATATTTTTTCCTTTTATTATTTAGTTGTGGTTTCCTTCAGTTCTTTGAGCATATCTGAAGTAGCTGATTTAAGTTTCTGCTAGCAATTACATTATCTAGTCTTCCTCAGAAACAATGTCTATTGAATGTCTTTTTCTGTGCATAGGACACACTGTTTTTCCTTTGCAGTCCATACTTTTTTTGTGCATAAGTGGTATTTTATGTAATAACAACATGGCAACTCCAACCATCAGAGATTCTCTCTCTCCAGTTATTGTTGTTTGCTTGTTTATCAACTTTTTTTGAATTGAGTCTGAATTAATTTTTATTTGTTTATTTGTTTCTGTTTGGTTAGCTGAGTGGTCTGTTGATAACTGGACAGAGATTTGTTTAGGTGCCTGAAACTAGTAAGTCTCCTAGTCTCTGCCAAGAGGCTCTGTGTGCATGCTGAAGTACACCTTTAACATGCAGCCAGGATGTTTGTAGTAACAACTACAACTTAACCTTTACTCCTTCTTAGGCAGAGCCTTGAAGTTAGCCAGAATTGATCTGTTAGAGGCAGTTACATCTTTCCTAGAGTACATACCATTACTGGCATGTGTACAACCCTACACATGTATATGGCCTCCTAGGTTCATTGGAATATGTTGAAATTTTTGAAGCTACAAATGGATATCTCATTTTTCAGCTTTTCCTTTTAAGCTTTAGTCAGCCCCAAAAGCTGAAATAGTTGTTTTCCCCAACTATTATCCACTGCCCCTGGTAATTTAATAGCTGTTCATCATGTCAACAATTGCCTCTGATTATTTTTGGCAAATATTACAAATTAGAAGACTGAGCAATCTCGGAGTCAAGTCTAACAGATATGGCCAAAGTAGGATCTTCCTGGGAATCCCAGGTAAGTGACATAATGACAATTCTCTCGGAATGGGTCTTTGAAGGTGCTCCAGTCTCATTCCACCTTCTCCCATTTCTGCCAAATTGCTGTTTTTCACTGTAATTGCGGCTGTATATTTTTAAGGCTAATGACAGTTGGGAAGACAAGGATTGGACTAGGACATGTTAAAAGCCATGAAGCTTGTTTAGCTTAATGAGATTTAGCCTTTATTTTCTTAAATAAACACTTCATTGATTAGTGAAAATCTCAGAAATTCAATAATTTCTAAAAGGTTGATGATTCTCATCATTTTTGCCAGGGTTCTCATTGCTTTCGTGGTAGAAAAAATTTTCAAGAGACTGTACTCATCTTTTTTCACTCATGTCATTCTGGAAAAGTTGTTTCTTAAGAAACAGCACAATATATTGAATTGGCCCACCGAATTACTACATTTTTTTGTACAGAGTGAAATCTTACTTTGATTTTTAAACCATGAATTAAAGGGTTATAATAACAGCTATAGAATTTACAATGGATAAAACATTAGTTAATTATATTGTGTGTGATAAAACTGTAAATCTATCAGATGTTTATCTCACAATTCTTAGGTTACACCTTAATCTAATTACATATCAATAAAGGCAACCTTTCATATAACTTTATTTTTCTCTCTGAGTAAACTTATCATTTTTGAATATGCAACCACCAAATCCTTAACAAAAAGGTAGCTCTAAATCTAATACACTAAAAGGCACCTTGAACTAGCCAATAACATACTATTGATGGATCAAGCAGTATTATGTGGTAAACAATTAAAATCTATGATTTTTTTATTTATATAACACTGAAGGCAGAAAAGTTGTCTATATTTAAATTTATATCTTTCAAATTTATTTTGTGGGACTGGTGAAGTAAGAAAGTGAACACTCTGAATGCTATATACGGGGTGGAGTAAAAGTAGGTCTACAGCTGTTAATATGGAAAATAATGCAATATTAACAAATAATAAAACAAGAATAAATTCTGTATTTTGGGTATTCATAACTGTAAATCTATTTTTGCCAAACACTATATAATAAAAATGTACAATAAAATATTCAATTATGTAAAATAAAATATATTTAATAAAATATATTAAATATTAGATATGTACATATGTTTTAACATATTTACATATTATATATAATATATACACAGGGTGTTGCAAAGTAGGTTTAGAGTAATGAGTACATGAAACACAGTTTATTCTCATATTATTATTTTAATTATTGCATTTTCCATACAAACAACTATAAACCTACTTTGCCCCACCTTGATATCTGTAGAAAAGCCATCTTTTTTTTTTGTTGTTGTAAAAGTGTATTTTATTATTAAATCTTGATGTACCCATTTTAGTTTGGTGCTACTAGTTTAATTTAAAAAACGCAAAATCAAACACTTAGAGAACCATGCCGCAAAAGCAAAAACAATTTACATATTCGTCTTCTATCAACAGCATGTATCTTGAGGCTCTCAAAAGTCCTTGACACAAGCATTAGTGTATGAGAATAAACATGTGACTGATGTCTCTTTTAGAAAATTGAATAGTCAGATGATATGTACTTTAGTAAATGCTGATGTTTTTCTTAAATATTCTTTAACTAAGTACTTTATTAAAATTTTAAAGTTTCAGTGAAAATAAATCTGACTACGTAATTTACTTTATGTACTTCTAGCACATCCTGCTTTTATCCCTTAATTAATTACATTAACCTTTTCTGTCCTTTGATGATTATAATAAAACATTTTACCAACATAATTTTAAACTATAGTTCCTCTTTCTTGGTTGTTTGTGTGTGTGTGTGTGTGTGTGTGTGTGTGCGCGCGCACGCGCGCGCGTGTGTGTTGCTACAGAGCTGTGGCTTCACCAGGTTTTTATATTTTTCTGTCTTCTTTTTCCATTTTTTCGTCCCTGTTGTTCAAGCACAGTTGTCTTCGTTTTCCTCTCACTACTCTCACCTGACCCTCCACCTTCAGTCCTACCCCTCTTTAGTTTTGTACAACACAACTTTCAATAGCTAAGTGCTGGAAGCAACCTAAGTGCCCATCAGTAAATAAGTGGATCAAAAAACTATGGTACATTTACATAATGGAATACTTTGCAGCAGGAAGAAAGAAGGAGCTCCTACCCTTTGTGACAGCATGGGTGGAACTGGAGAGCATTATGCTAAGTGCAATAATAAGCCAGGCAGTGAAAGACAAATACCATATAATCTCACCTATAAGTGGAACCTAATTAACACAACAAACAAGCAAGCAAAAATATAACTAGAGACATTGAAATAAAGAATAAACTGACAACTTTTTGTTTTAAACTAAACTAGAAATCAACAAGTGATTTTGAAATATTAAATAATCCTTGAAGAATTTTATCAAAGTTCAAGCTTTGGTAGTGGAGAATATAAATCTGCAAGGCAATATCTAAGACAATTTGAGAATGGGAGTTGATGAATTTTACAACTTTCTTATAGTACTCGTAGGTCTATTTCTCTTTTATCCTTTATATTACAGTCTCACTTAGAGAATAAATAAACCACTGCTAACTTAGTATCCCTTCACAAGCAATGGGAACCTAGAGTCTAAAAGAACTTTAAAGGACTGATCAAAATTTAGGGATTAAAGGGCATTGTGAAATGTTAGCCCATTTATTTGTTTGATATCAGTTAAACAAAAGATTGTAAGATGGAAACCACAATAGTATTCATTTCTGACTAATAGTCCTCTGCTAAAAAGCACTCTGGCTTATGGTCAAAATTCACATGAAATTCTTAAGAAGAAAATAAAATAAATTCATGGAAAGTAGGCAGAATGACAGCATAGATGGACACTAATTTAAGTTTAATTTAACCATGCGAATAGAATCTGCTAACAATTTCTACATGTCCTTTACTACTCTCCAAATCCAGATGATATTTCTCAATGATAAGCTCTTGGCTTTTTGATGCTTTTCACTATTATTTCAGGTGGGTGTGGTCACAGAAAAAATGATTCTTGATACTGTCTGTTTACTCCCCACCCCAAAAAAAGGATGGGCCCAGGTCCCCTGGAGGGGAAAGGAAGGCAGCAGATATAAAGATATATTACCATAACATTTCCTTATATTCTGCTTTAAAAACTGAACTCTTCTTGCAAAAAACTAATTGTTAGTTTGTAGAAAGAAATAAAAATATTGGCTAAAATATTAAAAATGGGACTATGTAAATATTTACCCCAGTAATTCAACTAATTCCTATGAGATGTCATTTCTTTCCTACCCCACTCAGAAACCTGCAATTATTAGTCAGGTGTCCAGAAACAGGTACCTCTTCAAATCAATAATTTTACTTCTGGTTCAGCAGGGAAAAATGATTCCGGTGGCAATCATTTAAATTCCCTACTATCACTAGATTTTTCCTTTTCCATATGATGTCTGATATATCTATACCCGTTCAGCTGAAAGTATCTGATTTAAATTTAGACCAGAATATAAAAAAAGTATTTCCTGTGTTTCTAGGTGTGTATGGATGAGAATTAGAAACTCATAGTATTGAGAATGTGTGGGATAAGGGAAATTTTTCATGGATGGTAACACTTGCAGAATTAATTTCATGTGGGGTTAAAATTCTCCATCACCACTGGGAAGGTTGATGTGAATTTCGGTGCTCAGTCCCTTCTCACATACATGTAAATATACAGATACATGAAAACCAAAAATAATATTCTGATGTGTTGTTCTGCTCTATAGAAATTGAAAGGAAGAAAAGGAAGAAAAGGAAGGAAGGAAGGAAGGAAGGAAGGAAGGAAGGAAGGAAGGAAGGAAGGAAGGAAGGAAGGAAGAGAGGGAGGGAGAGAGGGAGGGAAAAACAGATAAAAAGAAAGAAGGAAAGTTGGTTAGCACAGTGAATATTGAGGGTGAGACTCTAAATGTTTAAGTTTCAACTGTGTCCACATGCATGAATCTGATACTATTACAAATATTAATAGCACTGAGCTACTACCACAAAGCACTTTCTGATCATTGATATAGTTATAAGTGTTAGAGATATAAAACACCTTAGATATAGTCTATTAAGTTTTCACATATTGCAGAATAAAAAATTAACATTTCAAGAAGCTGACTTTTCCAAAATCCTAACATATATTTGATATCAAGGATGCAAGTCTCACAATTCTTAAGACAGTGTTCTTAATACATTAGTTTATTTAGGCTACACCAATATATTTGTCAACAAAAACATTTATGAAAGAAAACAGCAATCAAAAAGAGTAAGTCCATGAATATTGTTCTCACTATAACAGCAATGGAAACTCACTGAGTTGTACCCATTGGTGAAGGTCTGTGACACAGGTCTGATTTAGCCAGTCCCACAGCCACGGTCATTTCAAGTTCCTTTATTATCTAATAGTACTCTTTTCAATGCTTTCATCTATTAAATAGACTCAAGAATTTGCTTTTTATGACACTTATGTTACTATTTATTCAATTAGTATCATACATAAAATTGACTAGAGATACTAGAGACAGGTAGAAATTATACACTTGATAATAATATTATTTCTTCATATAAATATCTACCCAAACAATAAGTTTCCAAAACTGTGAGATTCTAGAGAACCCTTTGGCTTTGTTTATATCAAAATGCTATTAGAGCAATTTGGGCTTTTTGTATGAAACATTAATGATGTTCTTACAATATTAATATTTCATGTCTTTCCTTATCTCTTGTTGAATTCAATAACTTTCTCATTTTAAAATTAACCCAGGAAAGTACATTTAACATTTTTTAAATTTATATGGTGTTAACTACATTACAATCAAGAACCTATCAGTAGGCAATAGATTGTCAGATATGTTTAAAAACATTATACCTCTGGAAGATATAATATTAAATAATCAGGTTTAATACTTATATGATTGGAAAAATAAAAATTCAAACCAAAAATATAGCTTTGGTTTTATCCATCTAATGTTCATTGCCATGAAACAGGCTGATAAAGTTTAATAAATGCCACATACTTGAAATTGAGTGAATGTTTATAAGAATATACACAGAATAGTAAGCAAAGTTCTTATATTCAAAAATGCTATTATAATTTGCATGTGAATGCCCAAATTCAGTGAAAATTATTCCTTTCCATTCATAAACATTGATTACTTTTGATATTCCACACAAGACCTTATCTTTGGTTTAAAAATTAGCTTTTAAAATTACCTATTCCATTATTTCAGTCTGTAGTTATTTACTTACTAATTATAATGTTTTTCAAAGAGAAAAATGTTTTAAGTATTTATTTGTCATTTATTTTAAGGGGATCACTTTTTTTAAAATATGACCACCTAAATATATGTATAAGAAAAAATGTTTTAATTTTTTTCTTTTTTTCCCCAAATTAAATAATGAAAGACTTGTAAAGAAATGTTTTTCATGCTGTATTTTCTGCCAAAGCCCAAAAATGACGTTTACTGAAAGTATTCACAAAAAAAGGGGGTACACAGATTTTCTTTACTTTGTTATATACACAGAACTTTCCTGATTCTTCTTCATACCTCTAAATTGCTATTGATGGTATTCTTCCTTGAAAAAGACAGCTCTGTTCATAGGTTGTATTTTTTCTCTTTTGCAAAATGGCAAGAAGAAAAGGAGAGTTTGAAATAATTTTTTTAATAACAAGAGGAGTTGAACTGAAATAAATAAAAAATAGGTTTATAATCTTTTATTTAATTCCCCCAGCTTTCTTAGGAGTATCCTGGTTGAGATTTTTTGTGTTTTCTCCCTTTTTCTTTCTTTCTTTCTTTCTTTCTTTCTTTCTTTCTTTCTTTCTTTCTTTCTTTCTTTCTTTCTTTCTTTCTTCCTTTCTTTCTTTCTTTTCTTTCTTTCTTTCTTTCTTTCTTTCTTCTTTCTTTCTTTTTGTTTTGTTTCTCAGCATATAGTAGTGTTTGGCACATCATGAAAGCGCAATAAAATTTGGTCAATGAATGAGTGTGTGGGTAAAAAAATAATTGCCTACACAATTAACAACACCCCAAGTGATTTCTTGTATGTGCCACTACCCATTTTTGTTTCAATTTTATGATGAAGTGACTACTGGAAACCCTTTTAGAAATTTCACCCAGAATGACTCACATCTGATTCAAATCAGAAGAACAATCAATTTGGCACCATCATAAGAGCTCTCAGATGTTAAAGGTGACAAAATGGGCAGAACTCCTCCCAACAGATTATGGATACCATGTGTGACAGAATTAAGTGGAAAAATGTTTGTATAAATGCTGAAGTGGAAGGCATGTCATGCCCATGTGGCTTGGCTGCAGAATACAATTGCATTCACTGACATGATGGCAAAGTTGGGTGGCATAGCTTGTATGGCATATGGCAGGCTTCTGCTTCAGCAAATGCACACCACATGCCAAAAAGTGGTGTAGTTTTTACTGATTACTCTGTTTCTTTTTCTTTCAAGTGTTCAAAATTAATATTAAAGTTTTTTTAGCTACTCAAAAAGGAACACAAGAAACTCAACACATACTTTATCTTATTTGACAGTGAACTGCCATGCTATTTGTCCACCTTAAAAATTATATACTGTACATACTAGTTCTCAGACTATAAACTAGAAGGGTACTAAAAGGAAAATTTATCTCATATTTAGTCAAAACAAAGAATTGTTTTCAAAAATGTAAGTGTACATATATGTACATATGTTTTCATATTCTACTTTTTTATATTCATGTGTTCACTTATTCAACAAACCTTCATTGAGTGCATATGCTAGGAGTGTTTGAAAAAGTAAAGAGATGTAAGTTAATATGCTGGTTTTCAGGTGCTGGAAGTAATTTAGTATTGATAAAGCATAGTGTACAGAAATAAAGCAATATCTAAAAGGTGAGTACCAGAAATCCAGTATGTGTAATGTTGAGATTAGGTTTTATACTGAAGGGGATACAAAACCATCAAGACCACTTAAGAAGAGTGATGATGATCAAACAACATGTATTAAAGACATCAATCTGCAGGAGTCTCAAGATCAGAAGAAAGATCTGAGGATGACATTCAGGGCTCTGCAGTAGTCTAAATGGTAATAACACAAGCCTAACTAAGTTATTATCAATCAGTGGAGATGGATAAGAGGCATTGCTTTTAGAACCATGTTGAAATAGAACAGGGAGGACGCAGTAACCCATTGGAAGCCTCTGACAATGAATGGAGATAGTTTATGGTATCTTCAACATTCCTTGCTTGGTGAACTGATTAATATAGGAAAAAGGAAATATTAGAAAGATTTATGAAATAGATGACACACGCAGTTTTGAAGATTTTGGAGACTTTGGTTGGACCTATGGCTTTATCTAGTTAAATCGCTGTAGTAAAAATTTAATGTGTGCACTTATATTAAGGAAAAGACTTTGATTGGAGATAAGCGCTTTGGTCTTAAACAAAATGTGCATTTTTTACTTTGGGATATTATGTTGTATATATGCCCATTAGATCAGGTCCTTGATTTTATATGAAGATAAATATTTATATTTGCTTTACTAATATTTTCTATAGGATTTTTGTACCCATGTTCTTGAGGAAGGTTATTTTTTAGTTTCCCTCTTTCTTCATATAATGCTTATCTAATGTTATTAAACCTATGTTTGCCTCATGAAGATTGAGAGATTATTATTTCTCTTTAAAAATACTTTTTCATCGTTATTTATCCCCTCATACCCTATTCCACCTCTACCAGCCAAACCCCAACACCTGTAATTACCACCATTTTTTTTTATCCCTTGTTTTTTAATTTCTGCAAGAAGTATGTTAAAATTAGAATTGAATTATTTATTCTTTGGATGTTACCATCTCAGTCAGATATTTTCTTGGCAGGAAGATATTAACTACATTCAACTTCTCTAATAAGTTCAGGGCTACTCAGGATATATATATGTAAGTGTTTATATATAATTGTAAATTTTAATATATTGCTTTTAAATTAATATATCTATTTCATCTAAGTGCTCTAATACACCGGCATGCAATTATTCACAATACACTTTTTATCTCTTTGATCTCTGAAACATCTATAGTTAAGTTTTTCTTTCCATCCTTCATATTGTTTATTTTAGCTAGGTCAAAGATATGGTTTATAAACCAAACCAAGAAACTTTTAATAATGAAAAGTAATGATACTACTTAAACCACAACAAAAGGTGTAACTTTGGAGTATCGCAGTAAGATGGGACATGGCATCCAAATGAATATCTAATTAGCTTCAAATTCTTGTCATTTGACAGTGATACTTCTTTTTATTTTCTTTTAAAATTATTTTAATTTAATCATCGTTGTGGCTATATGATGTAAAATATATTTTAATAAAAGATAAAATTAGACATATCTTTTAAAATTAAAAAAATAATGAGAGGGTAATACTATCCATATTTTATAGACAGCTAGTGCTAAATACTGATTGCTTAATGAGATTATATGTAACTTCTATGAGGTAATAAATGAGTGAAATCTATCTATATTACATTGATGAGAAATGATTAGATAGCATTCACTGAGAATTTATTATGTGTGGACCTCATTGCAATCTTCATTAAAATCTGTGTGTCCAATATTGTCTTCACATGGAAGATGAAAAATCTGATTCTTTGTTCAAATAACTGAGAAGCAATGGAACTATGATATAACTCAGGTCTCCCTGAAATTGTCCATCTCATAGTTCCTATATTGCATATTGAAAATTCCCACTAATAAGTAAATAATCATTTTATACTCCAAAAGGTTTTCAAAATACAATTGACTGTTAACTTTATCTTTTTAATATTTAAAAAAACTATCTTGGTTAACTTATGAGCATTAGTGAAATATTGTTCATTGAAAATTTTGAAGTTATCCATTCACACTAAGATATTTAAAGTCTTAGGAATTTCCCATTAATGTTTGAGAACTTTTAATCGCATTCATTCAAGCTAAACTTCTGAATGAATAACATTTTACTGATGGTGCTAAGTACTGTTCTGGTTGCTAGACACACAATGTTGAACAAAAGAGAGACAGCTCCTTCTTTCAAGGAGTTATAACTCTAGTGAGAAAGCATGAAACAGTGACAGAAACAAACATATAACGAAATTTAAGGTGGTTGTTAGTTCTAGGAAGAAAAATAAAGTAGTACGAAGACACAAAAACTGACCAGCATGGATGTGCTGATAGACTAGATCCGGCATAAGCAATGGAGAAAGCCCTGTGAAATCCTGAAGGTCATATTCCAGGCCAAGGGATTAGAATGGGCAAAGTGATCCCCACCAGGTGGCAGATGGACAAGTGCTTTCCGTTTGGCAGCACGAAGGTCAGTGAGAAAGATGAGTGGCAAAGAGACAAATTTAGAGAAGATACAGGATCCCACTCAAAACGAAATATTAAACATTTTCTGTCGAGACCTATGCACAGTACACAGTTGACCTTTGAACCACAAGGATTTAACCATGTGTGTTCACTTGTACACAGTTTTTTTTTCAATAAATAGAACAAATATATTTTCTCTTTCTTATGATTTTCCTAATATCATTTTCTTTTCACTAGCATACTTTATTGTAAAAATATAATATATAATACATACAAAAAATGTTAATCGACTCTTTGTTATAGGTAAGGCTCCCAGTCAATAGTGGGCTATTGTTATGAAAACTTTGGATGATTCAAAAGTTATATATAGATTTTCAACTGCACAGAGGGCTCGGTTCCCCTAACCCCTGCATTGTCTAAGGGCCAACTCTACTCCTCACCTTTCGCTGCCCACCTGTTATCCTTGAGGTTTAAAATATCCTTGGGACCTCTGGTACTCTGGAGGGAGCAAAATATACTTGGTAGTAAGAAGCTGTATCCTCTGGGGAAGGGAAGCCTAAGGGAGATTGAAAGTTGCAGGACGACAGAGGCATATCCAAAATTGAGGGTCAGTAATGACTTTGTGGTGTGTCAATTTCTCTAGGCTAAACTACAGCCAAGAATTCCCTTCTAGTATGTGTCCCTTGGGAGAGAAAAGACACTTCAAAAGATAATCTCTTGCTTCTTTTCCAAGGGAACAACAAAGAGGCCTATGATGCTGGGTCTGTGGGAGGGCCTGGAGTCCCCTGGTCTCTTCAATGTGATGCCACAATAGCTTCAGTGGAGGATTTGGCAACAGCATCTGGCAGAGGCTGTGGCCAGGGTGGGGTTCATCCCAAGGCAATGACAAGGACCAGGAGTATATTTCCATCACCTAGCTAGACTGCCTGGTAAAGGACATAAAGATCAAGTCCCTGGAAGAGATCTACCTCCTCCCTCCACCCATCCATGAATCTGAGGTCATTGACTTTTTCCCTCAAGGACCTGGTTAAAGGCATTTGCTACCCCTGGGGGCTACAATGGGCCTGTTGGTTTGGGTGTTAAGTGCTTGAAGGAAATAACCACTGCCATCCATTGAGTCATCATCCTCACCAAGCTCTCTGTTGTCCTTGTGCACTGAGGCTGTTGGGGAACAAGTTCAGCAAGCCCCACACTGTCCCCTGAGAAGTGACCAGCCTCTGTGGCTCTACTCTGAGGTACCTCATCCCTGCCCCCGGAGACACTGGCATAGTCTCAGCCCCAGTGCCCAAGAAGCTGCTGCGGATGGCTGGTATCTTCCCCTGCTGCACCTCAGTAGGGGTTGCATCACCACTCTGAACCAACGTCACCAAGGTCACCTGTGATGCTATCTCTAAGACCTACAGCTATGTCAACCCTGACCTCTGGAAATAGATCCTGCTCACCAAGTCTCCCTATTAGGAATTCACTGACCATCTTTAAAGACTCACACCGGAGTGTCTGTGCAGAGGACCTGGGCACAAGCTGTGGCCACCACATAGTTTTATGCAAGAAAAATCAAGTGAATTAACCCTGCTTAAACATGTATATTCTCTTGCAACAGTCTGAAGAAGAAAAGACAACAGTCATTTTTCTTGCACACACACACACACAAACACACCTCTCAGTTTTTCAGTCTAGGAAGAATCTAGGTGCTGCTTCGTAAGAACATTGTGGGTGTAATAAAAGTTTATAATCAGTTGACTTTAATTTAACAGGTTATTTTGGACAGACCTGACTTAATCAGTTTTACATCCTGTAAAAGAGGACATAAGCCTTCCCTGAGAAAGAGACAGAGTGGACGATTAGTGGGCAACAGGCATCAGTCTTTGTTCATGGGGTTTCCATCTGCTTGTGATCCTTTCTTCTTGCTTGTCTGCTCTGTGAACTCGGCAGCTGTTTAGCCAGCTCCTGCAATTGCATAGGCCAATTATCGGGTTGGCAAAGAAGTCCATTTAGTTTGTTTCTTAAAATAAATGACACATTTTTCATTTTCTACCAATAACTTTATTGATTTGGATACTTTGAGTATGCCAGCTATCTCCTGCATGGTGTAATGTTGATTGTTCTCAATTAATGTCTCAATTTGATCGCTATCAACTTTAAATAGTCTACCCGACTGTGGAGCATCATCAGTGAGAAATCTCTAGCATGAAACTTCGCAAACCACTTTTGACACATTCGATCAGTCACAGCACCTTCTCCATACACTGCACAAATCTTTTTCTTTTTTGTGTGTGTTTCCATTGTATTTTTATCTTTCTTGAAATAATAAACCATAATATGCCTAAAATGTATATTTTATTCCATCTTCAATATTAAAATGGCTACATAAAATTTCACCAATTTTGATGTTTTTTTTAAATGCATGCTGATATGACAGTTGTCGCAATACAGTCTAACAAAATTGTTTCAAATGAAGTTGTAGACAATTAAGCGCTACTAGAGTCATCTTATGGGAAAAAACAAACTTTTTGGCCAATCCAGTACTTGCAATAATCCATATATCCATATATCTCCTAGTGGTTCTTTTCACTGGATGAACCCTGGTAGATTCAAGGAGTACCCTTCAGAAGTACTGAGCAGGGAAGACACCAAAAAATATGTGGAAATACCTATTAATCAGTTTTAAATGCTCACCAGATCCAGGGAGCCTGAAGTCAGATCACAGAATTAGCGGTAAAGTAAATACTTTCCTACTCTCTTTATCTCTTCTTTCTTTCCTCAGTTCACACATAGTGAGGTCAGAAGTTTGTAATGGAAATCTGCTGGAGCCTTTTTTTATGGTTTATAATTTGTTTCATTTTAAAGGGCTACACCCCGAAATACAGATACATGATGTACCAGTTTCGTATGGCTGCTATAAGAAATTAAAATTGTGTGGGAAGTACAACACAGCCTCACCGGGCTAAAATCAAGCTAACAGCAGAAATTACTTCCTTCCTGGAACCTCCTGTGGAAAAATTGTTTCCTTGCCTTTTCCAGGGTCTAGAGGCCACTGCATTTCTTGGTTCAGTGTCCCCTTCCCTCACCTTTAAAGCCAGCGATGGGGGGCAGAGTCCTTATCATAGGACGTTACTCTGACTTTCTCATCTGTCTCCTCTTCCATTTTTAAAGTTCTTGTTATTACATTGGGCTTACTCAGATAATCCAGGAAAATCTATTTTAAGGGCAAGTGATTAGCAAGTATTATCCCATCTGCAAACTTAATTTCTTTTGGTATGTAACCAACTTTGGCAGTGGTGGGAAGCTGGGCAATTGTTTTGCTTACCATATACAAGTTCTCTGCTTATTTGGATCTGGAATCACTAAACATTTAGGCACTTTTTTTCATCCCTTGATAAGCCATAAATTTACTGAAATTAAGAAATCCCAGCTGACAGGAAATCACCCCTGTAATAAATTATAGAGATGGAAAACCATGAACTTGTCAACTAGCTGGCAATTGGATCTATGTCCAAAGATGGAGAACTTTTCTCTTTTATCGCTATATATCTTAACATGAATTGTCCTTTTCATCTGGCATTCACTTTTTTTTACATGAAATGTATTATCATTAGTATAAATATAATTTTTCTATAGCTCTAAGTTATATCCAGTAAGTATTCCTGTATATGGCTTCATGAATGTATTATTAAGATGCAGCTTTTAATGTTAAGAGAATATAGGCAGTTGGTCTGATAGTCTAAGCTATTTCAAAAAAGCATTTGCTTAAAAATGTTAAAAATGGAGGTCATTATACAAAATTGACTCCAAATGGCTTCTTAGTCAAATAGAGATAATTAGGAGCTTCCCTGAAGAAAGTGGTATATTAGAAAATTGATCTCCATGGGATTGGTAAAGTTCTGAATTTCAGTGATTTTTCAGTTCTGGTATTTGATTTTACAGTCCTGAAATATCCAAATATATCGGCAAATCCACAGGCTCTACTGACAGCTACTTGAACAGCCAAGCAGAGGAGGGAAAAAGAAGAATTAAAAAAAAAACCCTCAATCTCGATTTCACTATCAGGGTTTCAAGGCAGTTTTGAAAGCTTGAGAACTTTCTTGCACATTTCAGCAATACTAGTCAAAAACTATGATTGAAAAGGAGTGACATGAAATAGGAACAGGTAGCAATGAAGGGGGAAGTCTGAGGACAGTCAGCGTGTTAGTGCCACATATGAACTGTTCAGAAAAAAAAGAGAGAGCTCATTTAGCTTAAAAGTTTTGAAACCATTTTGGCACAGCTTTAAAGAACAAAAGAAAAATCAACCCGCAGAAATGCAATTCATCGTTGTGAGGGGATGAGCAATGAACAATGAATTCCATCACTTTTGTAGGTAACATTTCTTCTTCTTCATACAGTACTATCCATTATTAATGAGCACTAGTTCTGAGTGTAAAAGAGCTGTTTGAAAAGCATTAACGTAGTCTACTGGATGTGATTGACATTGTCATTCCTTTCATTTTGCTGTTGGCAAGAGGCATCCCTGTAGACTTATGTGCATCTGGACATTACTAATATTCTCCTTGTTATGCACTCTGGGCAGCTGTAACATGGAAATCCTGGCATTGTATTTTATGGTTTATTTTTCAGCTTTTACATTGTGTTCTGTTGCAAAAAAATGCATAAGCCAAGACTTTTTGTTTGCAATGATTAATCAGCAAAATTATCTTTTGTAATCGGATTCTGCTTCAAATTTTAAGAATTTATTTGAATACTGGAGATGCGCAATGACCATATGCTAGCAAGGCAGTTATTTAGATCTATGTCTATTTATGGCATTCACTTTTTTACCCTCCAGTTTTAAAAGCTGATTACATTTTTAATTGTCTTGCTACAAAGAGAACTATAGCTACTGTCTTCATGCTGCTCGGTACTAGCACAGCACTGGCTAGCCCACCCACCGAATAACTTTTAATCAGTAAAATTAAAGGTAACGAAGTCAAGGATTAGAGGAATAATGAATCCCCCCCCCCCCGAAATTAAGTACTACATCCTCTTGACTTTTAAATATGTATGTAACTAAGCTCTTTTTTTTCCTCTCAGCTGCCCCGCTTCTCCCCCTCACAGCGCAGATGGGCACCCACACAGAGATCTGTGTTCCTAACTTGTTGACGTACTTCATTAGAGTATACCACATGTTGATCTGCTTCTCTGTACGTTAACAGCCTCCCAGTGAAGTGGGGACTAAAACATTTTCAGTCTGCTAATTCTGATAGTCATTAATAGATGTAGATGCAACACACTGGTCCTCATTCTCTTTTCTGATATTCTCGTGCCAGTTCTGTCAAGTTTCGAGCATCCTAAGAATTCATCTTAAAAAGGACTTCCAAGAGTATGTTTTGTCTCTTGGGAAATCAGTAAGTATAACATGCACTGAAAAGGAGGGTGGAGGAGTTCCACTGTAAAAGTAATGTGGGACTGTTCTGTGTCAGTACTTTGGGGCACCTCCAAGGCAGAAGAGCCCTTCTATGGCTGCTATGAAACAGGATTGCCTAAGAAAAGCATCATAATTATATGGTTTCCTTAAAATAATATTACTTTAGAATATTTTCCCTTCACAGGCTGTCTAGAGTTATTAGTGTTTTAGGGAATACATCTTGGAAAATTCTGGTTTAATTGTATCTCCCTATTAAGCACACTATTATACTAATGAGACCTACTCTAGGGGAAAAGAGAAACTTTACTTCGTACTATTTCCATGCACAATGTAGTGAGAATGGGCTGGCTCTGGAGTTTCAGTTCCTGGCTTCAAATCCCAACTCTGCAAATTACTAGTTGCATGGCCTTGGGCAGGTCTTCTACCATGTCTTTGACTCAGTTTTCTCTACAGCAAAATAAGGAAAAATAATAGTATCTTAGACATGAAATAATGTCATAAAGTGGTTATAATAATTGCTACTCACTTTCCTCAAAACTTTGTATCTAAAGTACATCTCTCATATCAGGATGATATGTTATGGTTATGTTATATGGTACCTTTTGCTTTATCTAGGATGTTGTAGATATCAGAGAACTTTCCAGGTGTTATTGTTATAATGAGTCCAAATTTGACCTTGAAATTTCATACACTCTTGGTTTTAGTTACTAAGTAGGTAATTTTATGAATTAGCACAGAAAACCTGCACACTGCAACAATTAATACATTTTTTCTGTTGTCTCCAGTAGATAGTGCTCTTCCTCCATTGTTAAAGCATGTGTTAATCTAATGTTAGAAAGTTCAACCCTATCAAGAGTGTTAAGCAGAAGGGCCTTTACGATCTATTCAAATTTTATCATGGTGGTATCAATTTATTCAACACTTTTTTATTGCATACCTGTCATGTATTAGTCATGAGTCAACATGAGACTGGTTGTGTTTCAAGGTCAGTAGAAAGAAACGCATCTCAAGGACCTGAAAGCAGCCTTTAGGAACCGAGAGCCGTGCTTTGTTAAAGCCAGCAAGAACACAGTGACCTTAGTCATGTGATCATAAAGAAATAAGTCCTCCAACAATCTGAGAGAGTTTGGAGTGGTGTTGGATGAGTCTTCAGACGAGTACATATCCAGCTGACACCTTGATTTAACCTGGTCAGAACCCAGCTGTATTATGCTGGATTTCTGGCCCATGGAAACTGTGAGGTAATATATTTGTGTGTGTGTGTGTGTGTGTGTGTATTTTCTAACCCACAAAATTTGTAGTAATTTCTTACACATCAGTAGCAAACTAATACAATGTATTTTATCTGCTTCATGAAGCCTACATTCCCCTAAAAAAGAGAAAGGAGAAGTAAGCTGATAAATACCAACAGATTTCCATTTTTTTAACTTTTTAAAATTGTTTAATTACAGTTGTCCTAGTTTTTCCCTGTTGCCAACAGATTTTAGTTTATAAATGAAGGCTTTATATTAGTGTGAAGGTAAGGGTTAAATGGCATAGGAATGAGGGTTATTTATGCCAGAACATATAGACCTAATAGGTGGTTGGCTATGAAAGTCCAAATAAGAGATCTCAGGTGACTAAGATTCTCAAACATTTGGTTGAGACTGAAGAGAGATAAAACCCGAGGAAACCCCATACCTTAAGGCAATTTTCAACCTTTGTCATTTCATTGTACAAACAAACTAGTTCCTAAAATTCTGTGGCACACTAAAAAATGTTTTATTTTTGCTGATCTGACAGAAAAAAAATAGGTACAATTTTGATTCATTCCCACCAATTGTTGTATTGGCTGTTGTCATATTTTTTTTTTATTTGACAATCTAATGCAGCAATTTTCATCTGAATTCTGCCACCTGCCTCCCCCCTGCTACCCTGTGTTCCATGAAACTGGTCCCTGGGTGCCAAAAAGTTTGGGGACTGCTGCCTTAGATCGTCTTACAAACTAAAAGCAGGTGAGGAAAACCTGTGAGAGAATTTCTCTGGTAAATTAGGGCATTCAAAATCATCTGTGTATCCTGGGGAGTTAAGAAAGACACAAGCATGCTTCTGGCATTTACTGAGAAAAGAATGTGAAAAGACCCTCAATATTCAACCTGCTGGGTGATCTCTAGGGCAGTGAGAGCAAGGGAAGGCAATGGCAGAGGCGTAGATGGCCGAGCCACGTGCTGAAGGAGAGCCTCACACAGAGCTAATGTGCACAGAACGGGGAGAGGGCTTGTTTTTTGTTTTTGTTTTTTCCTTTCTTAAATTTTGGCAATTCAGTAAATATAGGTACAACGTCTCATTTTCAAAAGTGAATTTGTTTCTAAACCAGTGGAATATCTTTTTTAATTTAAATGTTATTTTTCAATTACCAATGACCTGCACTAAACTAAACCAGCATAGTTGTTAGGCCACCCCCCCAGATATTTCCAGTACCCGCCTGGCACCATCCACGGGGGACCCGATTATGGTTACTTTCTGGAGGGCAGGTCCCTTGTAGTGCAGGCTTCCCCCTCTGGTGAGTGTTCTAGGACCCATCTAGATCAGTGTACCAGCTGGTGTTGTATGAGAGGCTGCATTAGGCTTCAGCAATTTTTTTTTAAGACTCTTTCAACGTGTTTGCCCATTTCATGATGGGTGATTTAGGAGCGCACCTACCCACATCACGCTGAGTGTTTAGCAGTGTTTCACCAAAACCTGCACGACCACTGTGCCTGACCCTCCCTATTCATCTGATCTCACCCCAGTGACTTTTTTTTTGTTCCCCCAGATAAAGAAAGTTGTCAAAGGAAGATGTTTTCCCAATGTGGAAGGGGTGAAAAAAAAGGCAGAAGCACTAAAAGGCATCCAAACTAAGGAGTTGAAAAACTGTTTTGAGCAGTGAAAAAAACGTCTTAATAGGTATGTGGTATTAAACGGAGAGTACTTTGAAGGGGACTGAAGTTTAAACATGTAAAAAGAAATAATGTGGTTTTTTTTGTAAATAAATTCCGATTTTTTGGACATTCCCTCATACATAGTAATTATATTATTGACTACATTCAGTAAGCTCTAATTCACATTCTTGTGACTATTTTGTAACTATCAGTTTGTACTTCATAATCCCTTGTGCTTTTTCACCCAGCCCCCAAACCCCATCCCCCCTGCAACCATCAGTCTATCCTCTGTATCTACGAGCCTGTTTCTATTTTGTTTGTTCCTTTATTTTTTTCTTTAGATCTACATATAAGTACAGTCGAACATCTATGAATTTTCACACGTATATTATTCCCTCTGAACTACTCATTTCATTCCCTTTACACCATAAATAACAATTATTTAATATGGTTTGCACTCACAGGTAAACTACTAATGACTTTAATTTAGTGAAAATTAAACTGTCGTGAAAAATTCTAGTTTTGAAAAATATAGAGATAAAATCAACTGCATAGATTACATCAAACTACGAAAGACAATATTTTAAAAATTTCTCATGTCAGGAGGAAAAAACCCCAGAAAATAAATTCTTTTTTGTTTAGATAAGGGGCCTTTCTTTATCATACCTATACTTTTTGTTGTCAAGAAAATTTTATGTTTATAGGAGAATTTCAGAGGCATCTCTTCTGGGCAGGTGTTAAATGCCTCAATTTAGCAGTCTGGAATTCGAGGGAAAAATAAATGTATGTGAGGAAGAGGCGTAGAGCTTTGCGAGGTCAGAGGGGCTGTTAGAAACAGCATGGTCTAAAGAAAGAATGAGAGCGATTGCACAGCTCTTGTAACTGTACCCCTATCATCACCATATTAACATATTTCTAAAGACGGTGCCACCCTTTTAAATAAAATATGCTAACTTTTTATAGATTATTCAGTAGAAGTGAAATACAAAATAAAGCACTGACTTAAGAAATTAGGTCAAACGAAGAAAATGAATGATTAAAATTTTGTCTTAATCATCTTTAGATGTGATTAAACTATGCTGAATCGAAATTGTTGCATATAATTTGACAGCCTTCTGAGTTTAATGCAAATGTATGAGATCCGATTGGAAGCAATGGGAAAAATGAGGCATGTTGTTTGGTATATTAAATTTCCATAGCAGGTGTATGCAATGAGGACAATGGCAGAATCAGACATGATTGGCCTACCAAGAGAAAGAGGCTGCTGCTGGAATTCACTTCCTTGCAATGACAGCAAAAACCTCCCACTGCAGCTACAAAACTAGAGATTTCTCCGTCCACTGCATCTGAAATTATTAGGAGATGAACTAGTCACATGTTCTGGCTTACTTATTTAAATTCACTATATTTTATTTCATTTTTTAAATTACTGATAACATGCTAATTCCACATTGTTTTGAAGATTACATTCTCTGTCACTGTAACAGTGATTTTTTTTTTATCAAATAAGCGTGTGAATTGCCATAAGAAGGCTATTGATAAATAAACGACAGGCAAATGTGAACAATCTCTTAACCATGTCTATAAAAACCCTTCTGTTGGGTCATTTACAAATATATAAGCACGAAAACAGCTTCCCCTTTCCCTATACTGTCCTTTTGTCTGCTGTTCAGTTTCTTCCATTCAGCTAAAAGTGACCTTGCAGCTTACTGGAGCAGAGTTTTGAGAAAATCTGTGTATTCAAAAGCAAAAGGAAAGAACAAACCCTAAAATTATGGAGATTGATGGAAGCTGTTCCTAAAATAGGAATCTCGTGTTTTGCAGGAATGTCTACTGGGGGCAGCCCCCCAAATGTTACCTCTTTTCATTGTCTGGAAAGTTACCTTTTATATTGTAGTCCTCCTTACACGATACAAAGAAAGAGAATTTTGAATTAGAAAGTGACTTTTGAATAAGGTAATAGAACCCCCGAAAACCCTCAGGGTCAAGGGAGCATAATCGCATGTTCGCACACCTTAGTACCGTGAAATGGCTGTATTCCTAATGCCTACATAGCTCAGCTGAAATTACTGTTGGCTAGAAATTTAATATAAAGCAAATAAAGAAATAAGAAAAAACCTAGGATAGAAATGAATTTAATAAAATGTCTGAATGTGTGTGTACATTTGAAAATTAATAGTAATTTTAGAAATAAATTTTAAAACAGTGCACATTAAATATAAAATCACCTGTGTGCCAGCATAAGTAATTGAATACAAATCAAAAGTGGAAATGTAGTAAAACAAATGTGACAAACTTTAATATCCTTTATTTACACACATCAAGGTGAGTGGGGCAGGAAAGTGGTGGAAGGAAAATGCAGACAACTGTACTTGAACAACAATTTAAAAATAAATAAATAAATAAAATTATTATGGGAAAGTTAAGACCTTGAGTTACATAAGTACAAAAAATGAAAATTAGCCTGAAAGGTAAACAAAAGTACCCAATGAATACAGAGAAACTATTTCAATTTTAGATTTAAATGTTTAAACATCGATTGAAATATTATGAGATGTTTATTTCACAAATCAGTAATCACACAAATGAGAATATACAAGGCTGGTGAGAGTTCACAGATACTTTCAATAGTATGATTGTGAGAATAGAAATAGTTATAAACATTGTGGGAAGCAGAATAATAATATTTCAAGATATTTTAATTTCTCCCTCTTTACCCAATAATACTTTTTGATGTCTAAATTAAGGATATAACCCAAATATGAAAAATAAGTCCATTAAAATAAATTGTAAAAGAGTGGATATAATTGAATGTCCAGCAATAAGACAATACTTGATTTATAGTATATCCATAAATAAATTAGAATAATTTAATTATGTTCATCATATATTTCTAGGAAGAATAGTTGTTAAGTCTGTATTAAGTGATAATAAAGTATTAAAATATATGTAGCAAATGTATAGAAAATAATGGAATGAAAATCAGAAATCTAATGATAATCTCCATGAAGTAAAATTCATATGCTTGTAAAAAATTTTCCAAGTACTTTCCAGTATTATCTAAATGTTCTTTGAGTATGTATCAGTTTATATCATATATTAATATTTAAAATTAAAGAAGAGAACTTGTTTAATTTTGGTTAAAACAATCTTAGTTCATGCACTCATTTGTGCATTTAATGAACAAATATCGCAAGTGTCTGCTATATGCACGGCACCGTCCTACAACTTGAAGTTGATGTTATAAACATCATACATATAAGCACTGCTCCATATAGCTCACACTCTAGTGTAGCAAGAACACAAACATCACGGTTTTACTGGAGTGAAGAGTCGGAAAGTAGAATGGATTGAAAAGTGAAAGGGAAAATAGAGAATGTAAATATGCACTTCAGCTTTTTCACTTTGTCAAAGAGAGAGCAGAAAATCATAGTTTTAGCTTTAAGATCTTTATAGTTTTAAGGATTTGTTGTTGTTTTTATGTCTGCTCTAGTGGAAGTGGTTCAATGGAATAGGAGAAATAGTGCAGAAAAAAGTATTCTAAAGAAGAGGAGGATGAAATCTAGGGCATAAATCAAGGGGCTAAGCTTTGATAGAAGGGGAAGTTCTTTCATTGAATAGTGGCATAACAAAGTGCAGGGCACAAGTCATACAGGATTCATAGCTGTAATGTTGGGAAAACAAGGAAATTCAATCAATTCCTTTTTACATCAATGAAGAAAGGTGCAATGATAGGAGCTGAGCCTATCAGGGTAGGTGCTTGGGTGAAAGAATAAATTAACATGGGAAATTTGAAGAAAATGAAGAGTTGGTGAAGTAGTCTGTCTTGGGAAGTGAAAAGTAAACTCTCCAGGGAAATGTAGCAATATTGCTAGGAGCTTGATTTATAAATTATTCTCTCTCTGCCCGACTGTATGACTTCCCTTAAGCTAATTTAGCTGTTTCTATTCAGATGTAGATAAACGTCCTCAAGATCATAGGATTTAGCCAAATTAGAGCCAGGTTCCCTGTCCAACATTTATATTAGCAGTAGCCCTCCTCAATAAAAGGGTCACTTACTAAGCAAATACTTACTTAACAATATGTGTTTGTCTGAAAAGGCACAGAGAATTGTGAAGAGAGGGCAAAAGAAACAGTGGCCACTCTGGAGAACTTTCTCCAGAAGCAGTGCTTTTACCATAGATTTAGAGACCATGATAGTTGTTAAGAATGTACTGAAAAGACAGTAGCAAAAGCAGTGGTAGAACAAGACTATGATTAAAAAAATCACTGGGGATAGTCTGAAAGAGTACTTTTTCTAAGTGGCCCTTTTTCCTCAGTTCTTCCCCCTTTACATGTTCTCTTGACAAGCCTTGTGTGCTAGAAATTTTCTCTACTTTTGTTAGGCAACATTACTCTGCTTATGCTAGGCAGAATTCAGGATAGGAAAATAAATGAGATATTTCAGAAGAAAGAGAAGGGCATACATGTACCTAATTACACTTGATATTATAAGTATCCAAATGCATGTGAAAATAAAGGGTAGAGCACTAAGGAATAATTGAATCCATCTCATAGCAGTTGCAAAAATTACCATTAACATTAGTGCTTCTATATTTCCTTGAATCAAAACTGCTAAATGACATCTTTTTAGAAGGAAAAAAATGTGAAAAGAAAATGTGATATGAAATACATTCATGTATCTTAATTGTCCAACTAGATTGGCATAAGAAGTAACTATGCAGCAAAAAAGAAGGAGCTCCTACCCTTCCCAACAGCATGGCTGGAACTAGAGAGCATTATGCTAAGTGAAATAAGCCAGGCGGTGAAAACAGATACCATAGGATCTTACCTATAAATGGAACCTAATCAACAAAATAAACAAGCAAGCAAAACATAAGCAGCAACATTGAAATAAAAAACAAACTGACAGTAACCAGAGGGGAGGAGGGAAGGAGATGACAGAGGAAAGGGAGGGAAGGGTCATCAAGGAACATGCATAAAGGACCCATGGACAAAGCCAAATGGGGGAAGGATTGAAGGTGGGAGGTGGGGGTGGATGGGACTGGGAAAGTGGTGGTGGGAAAATGTTGGCAAAAACAAATGAAAAACAAAGTGGCCAGGGGAAGGCTGGGATTAGTGTGGGAAATTAAGAAGCCAAAGAACTTGTGGATGCAGGCCATGGACATGGACTAAGAGGTGTAGGGATGATTAAATGGGGTGCAGGGCGGAGGGGATATGGGAGGGGGAGAGACAACTGTAATAGCATACTCAATAAATATACCAAAAATAAAAAACAAAAACAAAGAAGTAACTATGTTATCAGAGTGAAGGACACTGAATCATAGAACTGAATGAACAAAAACAATTTTTGGTTAAGCAACTTGATAAATGTTCATGCTTTTGTACTTAGGACTCAGGAGAGTGGACATTCAGCAGATATGCCTATCTCTCATTCAGTCCCTTTGACTTTCTAATGATTTTATGGAACACTCACAAATCTCTTTTCTTCATCTATGTCAGTCTGTCTCATGTTGCCACATCTCTATGGATCTGACAGGGAAGGGGAAGGGGCGCAACGAAGACCAGGAAGTGTGCATTCAGAACCCACTCTACTTGAAAACAAGTAAACTCTCAATTCACTGAACTGCTCAGCCATTCCATGTAACACAGACTGAAAATACCTGCAGTAGAAGCACAAGGACACTTTTGCACAATTTGGTTATTTAGAAGCATGCTTACATGTGGCCTACACATATTTGCTTTTTATTTTTCTTTTACAAATGTACTATCTTTAATTGTATCATCATTCACTGTAAAGTTACAGCACGTGGCCAAAGCTAAGACAGGATTTAGAGAGGTTCCCATTACCTGTCCATTGTTCAAAAGTCTCCTTTTATGTCTCTACTCATCCTTAATTCAGTCCTTCAATTTCTTAGACATAATTGTTGGAGATCCAACAGCTAATGTGTACTCAGTCAGGCAGAGTCTACAGAAGGTGTTACATCTGAATTGCTTCAATTCAGACTGACAGGAAGGAAAAATGGGATGGGAATTCCCAAGCAGAGGAAATAGCATAAAACATAAGCAAGAAAACAAGGAAACAAACAACAAACAATGGAAAGTTAGATATGAAAGAGAACATTGTATGTGGTTAGGCCTAGTTTATCTGTAGAGCTGAGTGGTATATATAGGAGAAAAATTAGACCTGGTAACCAAAGAAATTTTGTGAAAGTGTAAGAAGGCACTGGCTGAAAATAAATGAAAAAGTGAAGTCACATTGTACTTTAGAGAGACAACTTTGAAGGAACCATAGAAGGTGGGTTGGAATAAAAACAGGCTAGGGGTCGCAATGAGGCAGGAATGAGGCAGAGAGGGCTACTGCTACTGTCCCACAGAACACTGTGCACAACTGGACTAAGGTCCTGGCAGCTGCAGGAGAGGAGGAGGGAGGACTTGTTAAACGATAGCATATGACGGTGGTTAAGGAGGGGGGATATCAAGAATGTCCATTTGTTGTCTCAGGCAAATGAGTGGGCAGTGACACCATTCACTGAGATAACCCAAAATGTTATAAAGCATTTGCTTTATGAGTCTTTTATAAAAATACTGGAATTTTTAGAAGAGGTGCCACCTTTAACCATTATCATTTTGTACCTTGCATGTAATTGGTTCCACAGATATTCAGCGTAAAACCCTGCACAGGACCTAGAACAAGCACCAATTTCAGGATTTTGCCTGGGGCCAGCCCTGGGTACAAATAACCTGTGTAATTTCCATAATTGGATTTTAATGGGTAAAACACTCTGGACTTTTTTTTTTCCCCCATATCTCATGTAGTACCAATATACCAGTGTTAACAGGATGTATTAGGAGAACAGCCTAAGGCTGTTTTTACACATGCAGTTTCAGGGGTGATTACAATATCATTTCTTGCATAACTTGGTCTGATATAGCTCCTCTCTGTAGGGCTACATAATGTAATGTAGCAAGTTGCAGCTGACCTATTTAAACAAATTAGTGAGACAACATCATGTGACTATTTCTAAGAGACTGAATATTAGTGTCAGTCTAAAATTTTCCCCCTAACAAACTAAAAGATTTTCAAGTAATCCATGTCAGATATTACAAAACAAAGACCACATTCATGTGTCCCAAATAAAAACTGTCTTGACAAAATTTACAAGTTATATGTATGTAAGTAAGAAGAAATTTGCTTATTCATGACTACATAGATTCTCCATGGATATTTATGGATACATATATTGATATATTATGGCTTTTACTCAAATATGATATATTATTATAGAAAAGTATGTGAAAAAGGAAAAAAATCACCGTGTGGGTCTACTGCTAAATAATCAATTTATTCCTTGCCTATGATGGCACATTTTACTAATTTAATTATTATTTTTTGTTTGCATGGTTTAAATATTATATATTAGTCATGTTTCTGTTTGCTTGTGGGCATGATTGTGTAATTACCAATGACCATTGCCTTATACATGAAGGAAAAACATTTGATTTAATAAGTAATATATAGTTTAATATTTAGTCACAGTGAGATATAAACCCTATTGAAACAACACAGCATGATATAACTAACTGTAGGCCAACTCAAAGAAAAAAAAACATGCTTAGCAAAACACAGAATGCAAACAAGTAGCACTGCAAAGTAATTTAAGTTAGAATTCTATTTTACTTTGAAAATTTCCAATTGGCAACAGTACATGAAAGCTTATATATTATTGCTGTAAATACCAATTGATACAAGTATCCATCTATAATAACTGTATCTTTATATCTTACAGTAAGCACACAAGAAAGAGCCACGAAAGAAAACAAACCAAACTTTAAATTCAGTAGAAGAGAAACATAAGCAAATATTAAACACTTACAATTTGCAAAGAAATATTTATCAGCTGATATTCCTAATAGAAGTCTCAACTTTTACGTCAGTTACTGTCCATAAACCTGAATGTTACCAAACACTAAGAAATTCATACTAAATTCTAACTAGGCATAGCACCTACCAGAGTATACTTTTGAAGTTTCTAAAACCAAATTTAGTTAAAAGGTTTTTCTTATTTCCTTTGATATTCAACCTTGATCAATTTTCATTTGAAGAGATAATTGTAAAATCCCCAGAGTCCCTAAAACAACATAATTAGACACTCAGCCACAGATTCAAACAAAATGAATTCTCGTTTACCAAAGAAAGCGATGTGAACATCTTGCCTTTTTGTCTAAATACATTGATAATTTTAATTACAAATTAAAGGAAAAGTGAAAGGAATCAGCATTCAGTATGTAACATACATGTAAATGTGCACGTGTATTTTTATGCCTTAAAATGATGTAGGCAATAAGCAACAATGTCATAACAAAACATGACTTTAAAATGCCAAGTATATGTTGGTAATGCATTATATTTTATTTACATTTAAACATTTTTGTCTGTTTGTAGAAGGGATGTTTATTGCTGGAAAGAACTGTGATGCTCTTCCTGTTATTAAAGTGGGCTCTAAATTAGTTGACTGTAGAATTGCCTTATGAAGATCATAAAAAATCTTTATGAACTTACTTAAAATTCATACTTGAAATTTTTTTTTGTCCTAGTTCTGGGAAGACGGGTGGCTCTGTGTGGGCAGAGGAAGGTGGTGTCATACAGATGTAGTGCAAGTGGACAACTATCAGATGCTTTACCAGTGAGTTAATCTAAAGCGGGAACTTTAATCTAAAAATTAAATTTCTGTCTATTTGGGGGATATAGTTCAAATTTTATAAAGAATAATGCAAATAAATTTTTAGTATTCCTCTGGCTGCAACAATGGGCCTTGAATAAGCATAAAGTGGGCTTAAGAATAAGCCCCTGCATATGAGACACTGAGTAGTAAGATTTTTGAAAATACTGATGGGCCAAGGAGTCAAAGAGGGATGTGGCAAATATGGCCATACTGGTAAACTCACAGCATTCTACTATCTTTTGTTCTTTTTTTCACCATTTCTTCACTAACCTGTAAAGCTTTCATTTTCATTAAGATTTCAGAAAGGTTTATTAGTTCTACTTTGTTCTGTTTAGAGAAAATTAAACCAGTGAGACCTGCGGTAGCAGGGAAGAACAGATGTGAAAATGTAACAGTTGACCCAAAGAGATGCCGGGGGCAGCAAAGCACAAGGGATGAGAACAATCCACCTGAGTTAATGAGGGTACTCTGGGAATTTTCAACAATGGAAAATGAGTTATGTCAGAGAAAGGAAGGCAAGGGGAAAGGAGGGGTAAGGAGTTAAGGAGTGAAGGAGGAAATCTTGGATCTTGGTGACAGGAAGAAGGTTTTGTGTGAGGACCTGGGCTCTCCAGGTATTAAAAAGAGAGGTGATACTCTGAAGTTGAGAGAACTTAAGACTTTGTAATATAACTTGAAATTGTATGTATATTACAACATTTTCTTTTTACCACAGTAAAGCAAATTTCCCTTTAAAAAAAACACAAATATGCTTCCAAAATCATATACAATATCTAACTTGTAATTAAATTAATCTTATTCAAATCAGAACCAATATTGTGCAGGGACAGTCTATAGAATCAAAGTCTAAGAACTGTACATGAGTGGGAGAGGAAGGGAGAAGGGGTGAATGTACAAAACCTGACTGATGAAAATATATTTGCATATTTTTCACATAATTCTCAGTTCTTAACCCTGCTTCTGCATTTATCTAAGGGTATGCAGACAGCATTGATCTATGTCTGCTGTGTCTCTTCTTGATACTGACACATCAATGTCCAGACTGTTGGATAATCTGAGGTACTGAGACAACCTCAAGACTTTTTTTAACTTCCTATATTTTTATAGTAATCTTCACACTTCAGAATGAAGAACTTCAGCAATTTGTGGTGTTTTAAAGTGAAATATTTTAGGGTCAATAATACATTTCATATAGAAATTGATAATCATTTCTTTTCCTGTAGATGAAATGAAAGAAAACCCTGTGGATTTCACTTCCCTCAGTCCCTTCAGTAGTGCACTTTTCAACTGACACAGACCTGATCCGAATATCCCTAAGGGACTGATTTAGATTTTCTTTTTTCTGTGAAATGGATTAAGATGTTACACTTAAATTCAAGAGACCACAAATCTGAAAACTTAGTTGGAAACCAGATGGCTGAGTGGTCAAAGCTAAGATGCCCCTGGCTTGTCCCAGCAGGCCACAACCATCCAACAGGTACTTGTCATAGGCAATGGAGGGATTGTTCACAAACCTAAAACATGCATAACAGAGGGGCTTCGAACAACTCTGCCCCTGCCATACCAAGATCGTGCGGGACTGAGACATTTATTCTCTGTTTCTTTCTTTCTTTTTTTTATTCCCCCAATGTATGCATTCTGAACTATAAGTAGAGAATTTAATCTAATTTTCTGTTATAGTTTAAATAGGTGCTGTTGTAATAATTTATGTTTACTTTAGAATAACAAATGTGATGTGAAGTGTTTATTGACTACCTTTTAGGGATTTTAAATTCATTTTATGTTACCAGAGAATTTAAAATGTTACATAATTTTCCTTTTAAAAAATTCCTTTTTAGTATCAACCTGGAAATCTTTTGCATATTATTGGATATATATATACATAAAATATCAAATTAATTAGTGTCAACTACTCTACTTTTCTACTCTGACGACTTATGTTAATGATCAACTCTTATTGTTTGATTACTAAGGAAAATGCAGTAACTGTAAATATGTAGAAAGAGATCGATAACTGGGTAAGATGATTTAGCAGAACATGTTAACTGAATAAACATGCTTTCCAGTGTTACACCATGATACCTGTAACCTGGGTCCTTAAATTTACCATTAGAGTCACTCCAAGCAATTTGCAATGTTTTTGTTACCCAAGAAAGATATTAATCACATCATTTTATTCATTGAAAAATATTAGTCATTCATTTTTTAAAAAGAGAATTCCTACTATTATGATTTTAATCATATTTTCTGTGGGAATAGAAACATTAATAAGCTATGAGTATTATCCTCAAAGTGCTCTGAGGCTTTGTGGGGGTTTGGCTATGCAGATATGAAAACGCAAGTTAGAGCAATATGGTTCCAAGAAGTAATGTAGAGTGGATGCACCGATAAATGGGCAACTGAAACTCCAGAAGTGGGATGGAAACTGATCAGGTCAGAGAGAAGATTAAGGATAAGAAGGATTTGTACAAACTTCCTTTTTTTTTTAATCTTCCTATTCTCTCTGAGAAAAACCATTTCTAGGGAAAAAATAGATTAATATTAAATTAATCTTTAAAATACATGTTGCGTTATGTCTCCTGATTTGGGTCACGTGATTCTCACATCTTTACTCAATAGATTAAATTAGTATCATTTAAAAATATGCTAATTTAATTTAGGTTAAATATTTGATTAACCTCCCCCCTGCAAGGTTATTTTTTTTTTTAATACTCACCTGAGGACATTTTTTTTTCATTGCTTTTAGAGGGAGAGGAAGGCATGGAGAAAGAGAGACAGAGACAGAGACAGAGACAGGGAGACAGAGAGAGAAACGTTGATTGGTTGCCTCTTGTAGGCTCCTGAATGAGGAAACTGAACTCACAACCTAGGCATGTGCTCTGACCAGGAATTGAACCTACAACCTTTTGGTGAATGAGACAATACTCCAGCCCACTCAACCACACCAGCCAGGGCAAGAATAATATGTTTTAAAAGTACTTGATGAGAAACTTTGAGTAAATGAATTGTTGACAAAGAATGTTTGAAAATGCAAAGTGCTTAGTTTATTTTAAAAGATAAGAGAAAACCCCAGAGATAATTGAATGTCAGGTATATTTAAGTTAACTCCTCTTATCTTACCTCCAATCAACTTCCTGAAGTTGCATTTCCCTCTATCACTTTATTCAATAGAGCAAAGGGCTTTCTAAGATCATCCTGAGGTTTTCTTTCGGGTTTTATTTTAGCATATGTTGCTGTGTAAAATTGACGGTACATGCTTTTGAGAAAACTGCATATGTTAATATTCAGTTTTAGATAATTGCATTAATTAATTTAAAATGTAGCTATATTAGGTATGAGAGGTTAAGTTTTTATACACAAATTTGTGTCCATTTACTGTAGAGTGTGATCTTATCATTCTGCTTATAACTCATTAACTCATATATAAAGATTGTCATCCCAGTATTAATTTAGGAACAAATTTGGATGACTTCCTCTTTACAAAAGTCATCTTCAAAAGTGAACCATAAGTGATTCTTATATATTTTAACTTAAATAATTAAACAGCACAAATTATCATTTTTTCACAGATGTATAACAAACAATGTTTAGTGGTTCTTCCATTTAAAAATATATTTGTTTTATGTACACTAAACTTTGCTACTCAAAATTCAATTCAATTTTCTTTCATTTCTTCCTCAGATAAAAAGATTTTTTATCAGTCACCAAGTTAATAAAATAATTGTAGAACTGCTTGTAGGCTGTAATTAGCTTTTCCCTTTTCAAATCATGTAATACAATCAGCAGTGTGAGTTCAGACTCTGAGCTGCAAGCAAAAGTTTTAGAAAAAAATTATTTTTTCTTTATTAACTATAAAATAATTAAAGGTTGAGGAAAGTGGCAACTGGGGTTGTGAGGGCAAAGAGTGAAAGGAGTTTTTTCTTTTCATTTCATTATTATAAGAGTGATCTTTGAACCAAGGAGGCCGTTAAGGATCAATATGCCATTAAATTATAAAATATTAATAAAACCTCACAAAACATTTATTCGTAGTACAGAAGTTTTGCTCGGCTCTTTTAGTTGCAGACCTCACTGGGCTTCTGGGGCAAATCTGCATGAAGGGAGAGACTGGCATGTCAATATTCTCTACACTATGTTGCTAACCATCTTCAACTGTTTAGTGTTTCTCTTGATATTGAAAAATCTGAAAAATGGACAATTGAAGTGCAAAGAGAAACATTTGCTGCCTTATTCAACCAAACCTGAGAAAACTTTCTAGGTTTAGAGTACCATCCTGCCTTTCCAATATTACCTAAGAGTCCTTCTCAGTGGTCAGCTAGACGTTTCAAGATGCCCATTATTCAACATACACTGTCAGGCTTCTGCTCTGACTCATGCTTCCTACATTACATAAAGAGCTGGTGCCTACAACGATGGGGAGAAGAGGATTACAAAGTCTTGTGGAAACTTTTAAAACTGAACATAAATGTTTTCTTTAGTCAAAGAGCAACAATCATAGGGATAACATTTCTTTTACTATTTTATCATTTCATTATAAAATTTTTAAAAACTACCTACTCAAGACAGTTTTTGGCCAAGAGCATACTATTTTCTCAGGAATGATTTGTACATTTTTAAGACAAATTTAGTCTCCTAATTTCACTATTTATAAAGTCAGATTTATCGCTCAAAATGCCAGCACCATAGTATTTAAGTAATGACAATTTTTCAGTTTCACCCTATTGTCACATTTAACAATGGTAAAATTAAGTGGGTAAACGTCTACTTTTTTTTTCTTTGTTGTTTACTCCTTTACATTAATATTTTTGATGATTTTCAGTAGTAATTTTGAAGTTCAGTGGTCATATTCTGCTTAATAACCTATCACTTACCTTTTATTCAACTTTTACTTTTGAAATTCTGTCTCACATTTCTGACTATAGCTTATTACTATTATTATTATTATTATTATTATTATTTATTAGCAGCAGCATTGTGGGCTTGATTAATAATTTCCTAATCCTTGGTCCCTGGAGCTTCTCTAATGCCTCACTTGTTTCTTCTAGTCTGTTTATAAAATAGAATCTATTGAAAGTGGTGAATGTGCTGACTTTACTTACTGACATATTTTGCACTAACTAGTTATTACTGAGTTCTTACTATGCAGTAAATTATTGTTGGCAAATATGAAGATAAACACATTTTGCCTTTTCTCATTGAGGTTTATACTTTAGCGTATTTAAAAAGAAATACATATCCCTGGCTGGTGTGGCTCGATGGGTTGAGCACCAGCCTACAAACCGAAAAGGAATCACCAGTTCAATTCCTGGTCAGGGCACATGCCTAGGTTGCGGGTCAGGCCCCTGGTTGGGGGCATGCAAGAGGCAACCGATGGATGTTTCTCTTGTACATCAATGCTTCTCTCCCTCACTTTCCCTTCCCATCCCTCTCTCTAAAAAATTTAAAAATCATTAAAAAATAAAGAAAAAGAAAAACATAAAGAAGATCAGAAGTATAAGAGAAATAAAATGGCAAAGCAGAGGAGGGATCATCTAAATTTGCCTCTGCAAGCCAGAGAATCATTTGAGTTTTGAAAGGAGAAAAGTGTATCTCTAGGAAGTGAGGGTTTTGGGAAGGAGTGGGAGGGTTTTGGGAAAGAGTGTACACACATTAGAGTTGGATTTTTACAATGATCTTATTGCTCAGAGGCCCATGATTCTACTTTCCTTGCAAATATGTTCTGAAATGTTGAAATTGCCAGATGCCTGTACTTTTGATGAAGATGAGAAGCAGAAGTGAGGTGTGCTTACCATTGACCACTAGACTGAATAGACTGCAAAAAGAAATAATTTTCAGAACCAGAGGATATAATGAGAAACCAGTTTACTCAACATGAATTCTAGCTGTGACTCAGATAATAATTTGCTCACACAAACAAACTGGTCTTTGGTTATCAGAACATACCTTTATATATAGTTTTAATATTTAAATGAACTAGTCTACCAAACTAGATTTAAAGAACATTATTGAAAATTATTAACATAGACACCACAATATATCCTACTCATTTTATATAAACATTAATATATCAATATACTCACATAAGAAAAAATATTTTATACCATGGATACTTTTTTTTTACTTATATTTCCAAGTTGAATACTTTTTAGCTCTTAGTAAATGCTTTTCTAAATCCCAGTACTCTCACTTATCTGGTGTTTGCCCTATTAGGAAGGGAGAAGTATCCACATCTCAATGTATCAGCTTTTTTTTTTGAGGTATCTTTATTCTCTGCGTTGTTGAATCTCTTTAACAACTTATTTTCTGCTAGATTTCACTATTTGTGGGTATATTGTGAGCAGTATTTACCCCCTGGTTATGACTGACACATATAGCTAGGATCAAAGTTCCCTTTAATACCCATTCTATGCTTCAGCTACTTTTAATATTAGAGTGATAGGAATGTATACTTTTCCCTTTTCCCTTTTCCCTATGTAAGTTTCTAGTCTCTGATTCTTAGCAATTTATGGATGTGCCAAGCATGTATATTTTCAAGGAAAAAGAGCTGGCACCGAATATGATACAATGGGCATCAGTGCCACAAAATACAGAATTTAATTTTAAAAAATCCCATCTGGCAACTGCCAGTACCAACAGAAAGGAATCACAACAAGAACAGTACAAACTCTTCAAAAGAAAAAAAAATGTGGCAATTTAATTTGGGGGCTTGTGCTTACATTCTCATTATATTTTTCTTTGAAGTGGTGGTAGCTCTAAGCAAAGATTTAAATGTTGGCTTGAGCAATATTTTTTCCTGTGGAATGTCTCTGACTGAGATCCAAATTCAAGCCCATTGTAATTTACTTGCACCATACAACATATGAAGTGGCAGATTTGTGCAGGATGGTGTTATGCAGATGTAGGGTGGTGATGATGCTACACCGTGAAGCTGAAGATAGCATCGAAGGGTGTACAAAACTATCTGTTTCACTCCCTGGTAATTCAATTTGAAAAAATGTGCCTGGAGGAAAATAACAGAACACGATATTGAAATACTTAATGATCAAATGGATCCTGAAACCAAGTTAGGCTAAAAAAGAACTAGACTAATAGCAGAAATCAGACTTGGTTTGTATCAGAGAGGAGATAGGCCTTTTGAAAATGTGATTTGTGGTATCTGATCACACTGATAACTTATGCAGATTGTATACCTGAGTGTAAGGAAAAATTTTGATGAATTAGAAGACAGTGAGGGGAAATAAAAAGAAAAACAATTAGGAGAGAAGAGCTAAATTTTAATGAGAAGATACTACTTAAGTCCTAGAAGTACGAGAAAAATTTATATGCAATCAAACCTCATTTAAAAAAATATTTTATTTTCTTATTTTTAGAGAGAGGGGAAGGGAAGAAGAAAGAGGGAAACATCAATGTGAGGTCGCCTTTTGAGCTCCCCCTACTGGGGACCTGACCTGTAACCCAGGAACATGCTCTGACTAGGGAATCGAACCAGCAAGCCTTTTGCTTGCAGGCTGGAGCTCAATCCAATGAGCTACACCATCCAAGGCCAAACCTTGGTTCTTGAAGGTGTCCCATCTCGAACACTTTGTTTCTCAAACAGCCTTCCAGAATGAATTCAGTTTGAGAACCAAGGTTACACTGTAAAACTGTCTAAATCTACATAAATAAGAATAAAGAGGGGACTGTATAAACAATAGACAAAAAATAGGCTATTAGGTTGATTTCATAATAGGGTGACTGCCTTTGATGATTTTATGAAACTCTTAAGGGAAGGTCTGAAATTTATTGTTTGGAACAATTTTTAGAATACTTGTCTAGCTACTCAAATTACTTGACCAAAATTGTGTTGGATGGAATTTAGACTATTCACAAGTCAAAAGACTGAATATTTTTTCATTCCAACTCATTATTCTCTCATTCAATGAATATTAAGTTACAAACATGAGCCAAATACCGACATAATAATGACTATTTTAATAAGTTCAATGTCAAGGTTACATATAAGGCCATCCACTTTTTCTTTTGTGCTGCAAATAAACATTAAAAATGCTATTGTTTTCCCTTTGAGAATGTCAAATAAGCAGCTATGAATTCAAATGGAATTTTATACTATTAAAGCCAGAGAAATGCTTTCTGGTGTTAGTTTGTTTTGGTCGCCATATGAGTTATTTTAAGGATACTTTAATATAAAAAGCCTGGCATAGAATCTGCCTCAAATGTCCGTGTTATCTACTGTCTTCAATTAGATGTATTAAGCACATACTTATTGAGGTAAAATTGCATAGAGTCTAAGATGCCAACACTTTGATATAAAAAAGAACCATAGGGAATAAAAAGTAATTGTTCCACCAAAATCATATATATATATATATATAAACAATAGAGACTTGTGTACCTTTTTTTACCACAAAATTAGGAAAAAATACATGTGGAAAGAAGTTTTATCAGTGTATTTTTTAATTTATTAAACAAATATAAACAAAAGTACATTATTACTTGTCTGTATAGTAGTGTGACCCTTTATCTTTACCTGACAGTTTAGGTAAAAAGACCTTAGTACTTAAAAGTCTATGTAAATTAATAATCACATTATTAAAACTTATATCGTGTATATTTTTTGTAAGTTCATTGTTAAGGTAACTACATACTCCAAATATTTTGCTTACATTTTTTGCAAAAATATCCAGGATGTTTTTGAATGAATCCTTTTTCATTACAATTATGCCGTACATAAATATACTGTAATATTTAAATTTTCCTCTTAACCGCTGTCGCAGTTATATAAATTCAACAGCAATTCTTTCACTTAGCAACTATTTAGTTAGTGCAATTGTATGCTAGTCTTATTTTTAGACATAGTTATTAAAGACATGAATAAGGCAAGAATTTGTCCTTATAAAGCTTACCTTTTTTAAATGAAAAATGTCTTTTATTTTTTCATTGTTGTTCTATTACAGTTGTCCCAATTTTTTCCTGTTGCTCTCCCCTACCTTGCCCCCCACAGTCAATATTCACCCTGTTGTCCCTGTGCATAGATCATTTATACTTGTCCCTAGACTAGACCCTTCCTCATCTTTCCCCCCTTATCCCCCACCACCCTCCCCTCTAGTCACTATAAGTTTGTTCCTTGTTCCATGCCTCTGGTTCCATTTGGCTTCTTCGTTTGTTTTGTTCATTAGATTCCTCTTATAGGTGAGATCATATGATATTTGTCTTTCACCATCTGGCTCATTTCACTTAGTATGAAACTCTCCAGTCCCATCCATGCTTTGGAGAAAGGTAGGAGTTCTTTCTTTCTTTCTGCTGCATAGTATTCCATTATGTAAATGTACCACAGTTTTTTGATGGGAGAAAGCAAACAGATAAACAAAGGTATAATATAATGTATAATAATATAAATCTAATTTAGTTAAAACTTGTCAGTTAAAGAAATAATTAAGAATTAAAAAACAATCCATTCTTCAGGGTTGAATTTCTTCCTAGTACCTATATTTAAAGGAATTTATCCTGTGGGACTCTATACAAAAGGAATGTCCATGGCGAGATGAACAGTGTGTTCACCAGCTTTGCAGAAAATATAAAAGTCATTTCTTGATTCAACTATCAATAAAAGCTAAGAGCATGACATTAAGACATAAAAAAGTATGAGGTAAGGTTTAGGTGACCATGTATATGATATCTTCAAACATTACTGTCAAACTAATCTTAAGGCTTTAGAGAAGAGTGGTCTTTTTCTCATAGTCATTGTCAGAATTAAAGAGTAAATTAGAAACTTGGCACACGGGATGCACTCATTAAATTGTTGCATATAAAAAGCTATTATGATGACTTTTGTTGATTGATTATAATATTTAATTTTTTGTTATCAATTAAACAACACATTAACCATCTAAATGTTCCAAGCACTATTCTAGTCATGGGAGTTCATTGGTCAAGAGCACTGACAATGTCTCTGTTGTCCTATAGCTTAACTTCTGCAATGGATGGGGAAAAAAAAGTTTAAAAGAAACTTGAAAATACCATATATATTTTACAAGAACAAGATCAAAGGCATTTCTGGTGAGAAAAAATAATGGGCGTGACTTAATTAGAGTGGAGGAAATCTATTAGGAAAAATGGATAGGAAAAAAAAGGAGTTGGGGTTGATTATTCACCAAGCCAAGGAAGTTAAATCCTAAGATTTTTAGAGAAGACTTAGAGTTCTTGAGAGAGATTTAGGTAAGTGATTAACTTGTTGCCTTACAGAACTTTATGGGATATCAGGGTTGTGTGACCATTCCTCAGTATTTTGAAATCAGGAAATATTTTCACTTAGTTTATTCCCAGTTCTCAGAATGTAGGTTCATGTTTCTTTGCTCCTTAAAATAGAAACTCACACAGCCAGAGCTGTTCTCAGTGTAACAGGCTATTTAAGATTCCAAGTTTAAAATACCAGATGTCCCCTATATTTTGAAATAAGCAGTGATTTTATTCATCCATAGTCACCTATAATTTGTCCTCCGCATTAACAGGTCTGCAACTATTACCCAAAGTTCTTTACCAAAAGAAATTTCTTTCATCATTCATTTATATTATTTTAAATGATTCAAGAATTGGGGTTTGAATAATTATGAAGTAACATGATTTCAATTATTTTACACATTAATCTTGATAGCATTTTGACTTTATTATGCTTAAATAACATTATTGAACCAGTAACATTTCTTTGAATGCTGAGGTTTTAAGTTTATTTATTGGAATCCCAAAACTTTGATCCATAAAGAAATGAACAAAATAAAGAAAAATGAAGGAGAAAAGGTAGCACTAGAAAATATAACAGATTGTTTTGTTGAACTTGAACAAAACGGGTACCTAATTACTGTACAAATAATTCTGATCTTTGTCACAAACTGTAACATTAGAAATCACAACAATCCCTAGTGTCAGCCTTCATCCGCACTTGACTTTACAATCACTATATTAGCATATTTTACATTTATTTGATGAAAACTTTTGCATTTCTTTTCTCAAGTGACCTTTGCATTTTTTCAATAAGGTAGAAATTATTATGAAAATTGAATTCCACTTGTCACTTATGAACTAGACTTTTTATTTGCATCAGAGGGAAAATTTTGCATGTAGGGAATTTTGGGGTCCTTATTATTTTAGTTTTTGTTGTACATTGTCATAGGAATTGCGTCAGCCTAGTTTTTTACTACATCTTCACATGAAATTTATAACATCCAAGCAACAAATGTTCTCTCGGAGTTTAGATTTTCTGTAATTCACTGATTCTCCATCGCCTCCAGCATTCAGAGGAAACAGGATAAGGAGCTAAGAGCTGCAGTGTAGACTTATTGCATAGATACATCGTCAGGTCTTCACATTGGGTTCCATGTGAGTAGCCCCATTTGTGGACCTCTAGATACTTATATGTAATAAGGGGAAGCTAACTAGTTTTGTTTTTAAATATTCAGCAAATTACTAAGTACTGCTCTCATTTATGTACAATTAATTATCAATTCTAGTGACTGACATTATTATGAATAAGAATTATATTTTATTTCACATGCACTAAATATATGAACCACAGAATAAAGAAATCAGTAAAATATTTTAAATATAGTCATCTTATTGCAAACATTAAAAATCAGTTCTGTAGTAGAGAGTAGAAATTAAACAGGTTTCTTTTCAATAGTAATCTAGATATTAATTTTATAGGAATTGAGTTTTGTAATCCTTAAGCTGTCAAAATTTCTAACAATGTGTGCTACTTTCAAAATTCATTAAACAGGACTGGTTGCTTAAGAACTATTCCTTTGTTCATAATATAACAAGTAAATAGAGCACAAAAAGATTGTCAATCTTCTTTTGGTAAAAATTATATTGGAAAATACATACCAAATAGTTCTTTGGATAAACACTTCTATATCTCCTTAAGGTGCAGTTAATGAAATTGTGCCGCTTAACAGTCAAAGTATGTATTTATAAATCTATATTAGCTTAAATATTAGTGTGATTTATTATAAGGAAATGCATATCTCAGATATTCCATATAATCATGGAAGAGAAAACCCATGTATATATATGAGTAAGTATATATATACCACCTATAATTTCAAAAGAAAGGTACATTTTTATAGTTGAGGGACATCATCCATAGCTTTGTAAATTTCATTTTATTTCATAATGGCAATGACAAAACACTTGTTTATAATATAAAATAGTAATGGCATTAAATATTAAAATGGATGGAAAAAATAATTTGCCATCAGAATTATTCTAGTTAAAAATTAAGGATCTATAGTTGAAATGAGTTAATATTAAAATAGTTTAAAGAAATATTCTAACTATTTGTACCAAATTCTTCATATTCTCTCCTCTTTGAAGCTAGTATAGTTTGACAGAAGTTCAACATTAAAAATGAAAATACTGTAAAAAGACTCAAATATATATTCTTAAGGTTTAGGAGAGATGCCAGAAATATTTTACACTGAATTATATAAAATCAACAAAAAATATAACTTTAAATATTCTTATAATTGATTTTAATATTAAGACCAAGCCAGGAAATATGTATATATTGTCCAGTCAGTTAAATAATTGTGGGGGTTTTTTTGCCACTACAGTTTAATTACTCAAAGTTAGTAACTGAAAAACTGTGTTCTTATAGAAGCTAAACTTTCTTGAACTGTCATTTGGTCTTGAGTTCTGTAAACACACACCAATGTTCACAAATATAAATAACATATATATTTTGCTAGAGATAGGATATGTGTATATGTAAGTGTCTGTGTATGTGAAAATATATTGCATTTACATAATTTTATTACTGTTGGTACATCAAAGTAGCTCATGATCAAAGAGGATCCATAACTTACAAAATAAAGAAACTAAGAGTGATTCCCAAATCCCACATAACCTGTTGTAATTAAAAGGGCAAGAAAGAGATTATTACACATTTTGCTCATATCCTAATGTCAGTGTGTAAGATATCATTTGTACATGTTTATAAAACTGTCTACCCTTGCTTTGCCACTCCCTAAGGAAATTTATTGTTATTTTTTGTATCACTTTCTCTAAACACAACTTTAACTGTGATAGTTATTCCCAATGATTACATTCTTTATTCCTGAGATCTCGATGCAAGTTAAAATTAACTTAATGGTAGGCACACATGCAAACACACACACACTTGCAACAGCATGTATACATGGCATGATTTTCCTGACCTCTTATTCATTGTCCTCCCAATCTAACATTGAATACTCTTGGGCAGAAAAATGAATGTTTCATTACATAAGGGAGTTAAGAATAGAAAGAAATTCAGGTATGGTTTGATTTGAGGGACTAAATCTTACATAACAGGAATGCCCTCATTATGAAAAATAATTCAAAATGACTAATTCAAAATTATGTACAAGACCTTGGAAAGGGCATATATAATCAGTGGCTCTGAAGCTCAAGCTTCAGTAGATACACAAAAATTCACCTGTAACAACAGTGCTTTATATTCTAGCCAGTAAATGACAAATTATTATATATCATTTACCATATCTTCTGTCTACTCTGTATAGCTGTTGTCTTTATAATGTATCACAATCACACCAATAATCAGAGATTATTCCCAACCTTCCTGCCTGAATTGAACACATGAGCAGTGTGATGGAGCATTGGATGTGCTTTGGGTTACCAAAGCCACCTGACATTTGGAAGTTTTCAGACAGAACCTCCATTCAGCATTGGGAGATCTAAGACATGTACACCAAGACACTGCTGAATCGTGACCCAGGTAATATTTCATAAATGTAATTAGATTAGGATACTAGGGATTTTTCTTTTTAATCTCCAAGAATTATTTCATTATCTCTTCTCAGGCAAACAGAATTCAAGCTCCCTTTAATTTAAGCACGATTTTCATCATGTTTCATATTTATCGTTCTTAAAAGTTTTTCTAAAAACATAAGCCCTTACTGTTCTTTCTCATTGATTTTTTTCAGATCGAAAATGGAAATGGTGATATTTTTTAAGATATTCAAATCTTCACACAGTCCTTCACCACGTGACTCAAACTTTGAAATAAGTTATCTGAAAAAAAATCCTTTCCGATGTGTAAGGACAGGTCTATGGGATATATTTATTAAAGTTTGAATGCTATTAAACTCTGCAAAGTTAAATGACAAGGTTAAGTGTCTAATTTTGCAGCCCTTTTATACCTGGTGAGTGTTAAAGCTTTCCTAACGATAGGATTAAATATGTTTTCTAGCTACAAACAGTTGCTTGTCGTTCCCTGTAGGTTAGCCTCTATATTCTGTGCTTATCACAAACAGAGAGGAAATAACTTTCTGGGCCTTTTGTGAGTCTTTGAAAATGCACAGACTTTAGGGAAATCATATTTTCTTGAAGGAAATGAGGCATGACCAATCACACAAAACGTGAGAAAATCCCTTGATAGATGACCTTTGCCACATGTAAAAGAAACTGTTCAGTGGCTGAGGTTTCATGGATTTCATGCATGGAAATCAGATTTTCTGGCCACCAGTGCTGTTCAGTAAATAAATAATCCATCATTGTGTCAAACAGTTGAAACATGGAGATACTGCCCTTGCTATCTGAATAGACGTTTAGAGACAGTAACTTATGTAAACTGTTTGCATGTCAGCAGTTATGTAAGGAGTGTGCTAGTTTTCACTATGCAAAATAAAAACCACTTCGTTTTGGTGATTTTAACCAAATGCTCGGAACATTCATTTAATTCTGCCTACATTTATGAATTTACTGGTGTATGGTGAAGGCAATAGGATGAGAGTTCCCACATGAACTCTGTGGTATGTCAGAGCATAACACTAAATCATTAGCAGGCATTTCCAATGACAACATTAAAAAGCCTATTATTATTACATTAAAACCAGTAACAACAAAATTCTTAAGATATGTTGGCATAATTCTTCCTGAATTCTGTTTAACGTTTATGCTTTTAGTACTTTATAAGTGTTATTATAATACAGTTGGTTAAAATGATGATCCTTGACATCTAAGATTATTTTTATTTCCATTGGGCAAGTCATATCTACTCAAGGCCATGTTTATCATTTATTATTGTTGATTTAACTAGCTTTAGTTTCTCTTATATTTTAATTCCACATTAATTTTGGTTTTAGCATTTATTCAGCTGTATTAGCAAAATATCCTTGTATGCACACGCATGCACAATTAATTTAGCTCCTAGATCTGTTTCCACTAATGAATCGCTTTGGGTTTCCACTCTGGCTGTTTCTCTTAAAGAAGGAGAAAAATCTAAGTATTTCAACTATGTTTCTGGCATGAAATACGTTTATGTTGCTTTTCAACTAACTCCCACACTCACCTTTGTTATTTAAAGTACTTTCTTGCTAAAATCTCCAGTTTCTTCAGCCACAAAGAATTTTTCCCTCCTCTTATCTCCTAGGTATTTGCAAATAATACCTCACTTACAATAATAGCCCTTTTTACTCTTTCAGAATACAGTAGCATTCTTTAGATTTATTGCTCATTTCTTTCTTTTAAGTCTGTTTAGCATTTTGAGAAAATCTTTATGAAATTATTCTGCAAAGTAGGTATAAAATAAGACATATGGAGAAGCCCCTAAAAATAAAAAAAATATTAAAAATTGGAAACATTTGTAAGCATTAGATGTAAAGTATCTGTTTTCATTTCAAATGATTTAGTCAAAATTTTTGTTTTACTAAAAAGATAATGTACTATAATTGTGTCCTGATTTAATTTGATTCTATAAGAAATTATCTTTTAGAAATGTTTTCAGATATCTGCCTGATTAGATTTTAGTAAAGGTAGGAGTTTTTTTTCATAAACTATATTATGGCACATACTGTATTGTTGTTACTTTGGCACATGTTTAAACCCTATAATTTTTAGACGTTTTTGGTTTAGGGTCTTATTTACTGAAAAAAGGGGACCCAAAGACTACCACATTATTTTTTTCACATACCAAGTAAATTAATTGAAATAAAAACAAACAATATTGACTTTCACAATGTATAAGCAAAGAAACCAAAAAATAGTTTATATATGTCCTTGCTTCTATTCTAAAACAAATTAATCATAAGATACTTATTGTCAGTCATGGCTGATGTGGCTCAGTGGATTGAGTGCTGGCCTGTGAACCAAAAGGTTGCCAGTTCGATTCCCAGTCAGGGCACATGCCTGGGTTGCAGGTCACATCCCTGGCTGGGGGCCCAGAGAGGCAACCACACATTGATGTTTCTCTCCCTCTCTTTCTCCCTCCCTTTCCCTCTCTCTAAAAATAAATAAATAAAATATTTTTTTAAAAAGACACTTATTTTCAATTTTTTAGAATGAAACAAATAACTTGAGTGTTTCTAAGAAAATGTGCAAATTCAGGACTGTCATTCATCAATAACACTGTTCTATAAATATCAGCATTTAAAAAATCAATTTGTGTATTACTAAAATCATGATATATTTTTAATCTATCATTCATATGCCACTGAAAAAAATTATGTCCAGGAAGCTCAAAGTAAATTGAAAATACTACAAGGGTTCACGTCAATGGATATTTATTACTCCTGGGCTAATCTAGGTTGAACACTGCACTTTACCACATTTCCCAGTTTATAGTTACTTCTCTAAGTTATACATTTATATATAATACTAATATATATAATACTAAACTATGTGTTAGTACATTTAAATGCTCCTTTTTCCTGAATTTTTATGGTATAAGTATTCCATGTTAATTATTCAAATGTAGAAAAATAAAAAAAGAAACATTAGCACTAATAGCAATTTGAGCAAAGCTACCCATACCCTCTTGGATGTTTTCAGTGGCTGTAATTAAAAATACAACCAAAGGGAAGAAGAAACCAGTACCATTTTATGCATACTATTCTATATCTTGTGTGATTTTTTTCCACTTAGTAATATGTGGTGAATTTCTCACAGATACACACATATGATGAAACTAGATGAAGCATTCAAGGTGCAATCAGAAAAAGAGAAGCTGCACTAGGAAATAGGAGCAGATAGAGACGTAAGAAATTACAGGCTTAACTGCTGCTCAATGGGAAGGGAGAACGGCAGCTAGGAAGGCCACATTAAATCAAACTCTAAGAGAAAAGATTGTAAAGAACCTGACTCCAGTGACTGCAGTCATGTCTTAATATCAAAAAGAAGGGTTCAAAAGAGGATGTGTAGGGTCCCCTGAATGCTGCCAAAGACCTTATGTTCCTCAGCTGTGAAGTCGGTGATTCTCGGGGGGGGGGTCCCAAGCCACAGGATGCTGTGGCAACTGCCTCTACGAAACAAGGGGTTTCCCCTTTTAACTCAAAATCTAACTTAAAACAGTTCTGGAAAGGGATTATGGGACTAAACTTCTGGTTTCTCCATTGAGATGGTGGGAGGGCAGGGATGAAGTTAAGTTGACATGTCAAGGACATAAAAATAGTCACCACTGTTTTAATGGCTGCAAACTATATCATAATACATTTACATAATTTTCTTATTTAATGAAATTTTTGGAAATATTGATTTCATTTGTTCTAATTTAACTGTTTTATGTATATGTATACATACACGCACGCACACACACACACACGATATAGCTTAAACTGTAGGAAAATATAGATAACATAAATTCTTCAGGAAATAAAAATCTGACTTTTAAAAGAAATGCATGATGAACTTAATTGTCATTTTGGATTTGGGGTCTTGAATGTGAATCTCTAATAATTATCAAAATTGAATGATTCACTATTTCATATGTCCATTTATCTGAAACTGGCTCAATCCATGCTGTGGAGAATAGTGTAAAAGGTGCTCCAAGAGATGAAAATCTACCAGTATGAACTGCTTCCTTTCTGTCCTGGACTGCAGGCTGATAGCTCCTCCTATAGACATGCTAGTTAACTAAAGGGATTCAGCTTGATGCTTCGGCAGCCCCCTCGTCAGCAAAGGAATGGGGAAATATGCACAAAATAATCACGGTTTCAAAATTCACAGGAGTCTCCGTAACTGGACTCAGATCAGTTAGGATTAACAGACCAACTAAGCAGGAACAAAGGGATTGAGAAATTCCACACGTTTCCGAGGATCCCTTTAGATGCCTACCTGTCTGAGGCCAGCACCCAGCCCTTGCCTCACCCTTCCCCTATTCCCTTACAATAAATGATGCCTGGATTCCAGACTCTCTTAAGACTGATTTGAGAGTTAGTTCTCCTGTCTTTGCCAGCAAGGCTTTCCTGATCAATAAACCTTCCTTTCCTCCAAACTCTGATCTTTTGAATATTGACCTTTCTTTTGAGGCACTGGGCACAGAAACCATGGACCTATAACAAAAATATGTTTTAAGATGAAGCCACTATGATCCAGGAACTTATAATCAAGTTGGTGAGATATGACATAGAGCTTGCCATAAAATAATAATAATAATTAAACACTTAAGGCAGGCTATGTAGCTAAATATATCATTTTTTAAAATTTCCAATAATTGTATTTCAAGCACAAAAATATTCTCAAATGCAGGGACAGTAGCTGAACACAATATTAGGCCAATATACAGATTTCAAAAAGTATGTTAAAAATAAGACCACAAGCCCCAAATGAAGTTGCTTATGCTAATTAAACCCCATACCATCAAACCCAGCATTAATTAGTGTTGGCTCCCCCAGAAAAGGAATTTTAAACCAATAGATCAGGAATCACTTAATTAGAATGAGAGAATCTGCCAAATAGACGTTTGCCAACATGCCCCCCCACCCTGGTTGATGTGGCTCAGTGGATTGAAGACCACCCAGGGAACCAAAGGGTCACTGGTTTGATTCCCAATCAAGGCACATGCCTACATTGTCCCCAGCAGGGGTCTCAAGAGAGGTAACCACACATTGGTGCTTCCCTTTCTCCCTCTTTTTCCCTCTTTCTAAAAACTAAATAAAATCCTGAAAAAAGAAAAGAAAAAGAAACCTGCCATTCCCTTAAGGAAAGCAATGCAATAACCAACCCTCTTTCTCACCAGCGTAACTTCGGTCTCCCTCCCTCACTGACCTGTACAAGTCTTCCATTTGGCATAGCTCCTAGAGCTCCTTTCTGTCTACTAGGTTGGATACTGCCTCATTCAGATAGACTTTTGCTCAAATAACTCACAAATTTTAATAGGTACTCATTTATCTTTTTTAACAGTATTAATTTTATATCTCCCTATTTTATGTGGAAAAACACCCAGAGTAAAACAATTTGATATAACATGTCAAAGAGAAAATTTCTTCTCATTTAAAAAAATAAAATAAAAATAATTTTTCTACAGCATTTATTTACCTTGTTTACTATTCAGAATCCTATTCTATATATAGTTTAATTACCCTTAGTTGTCTAACATTTTAAAATAAATTTTGTAAAAATTACATAGAAAGAAGCTTAGATAGTCAATGATAAAAAATATTAATCTCATACATCTTATTTAGAAAAATGGATGTTTAGATGCTAGTTTGTGACGATGTTTAAAGAAAGAGGGCTATGAATGTGCACTTAGACTCTTATATTTTAAATGTGATGTTGATGTAACCCTTACAGTCACAAATGTCAGTTTTACTCCAAAGTTCACCTATATTTGTAGGAGTTTTCTGACTAAAAAGGCAGTTTCCCTCTTGCTTCAGGTACATATATATTTGTTTTAATTTCATTTTTATTTGTTACTTATTTTTGATTTAATCTTTATTGTATTTTTTCCATTACCATTTAGTCCCTTTATCCCTTACCCCTCCTCCAGCAATCACCTCACTGTTGTCCATGTCCATGTGTCCTTTCTCCTTTTTGCTCAATTCCTCCACCCTTCACTACATGCTCCTACTAGCTGTCATCCTGCTTTCCATCTATTATTCTGTTCCCATTATCCTTGTTAGTTCAGTTTGTTCATTAGATTCTCCATATGAGTGAAATCATATGGTATTCGTGTGTCCCTGACTGGCTTATTTCACTTAGCATAATGTTCTCCAGGTCCATCCATGCTGTCGCAAAGGGTAAAATTTTTCTTAGAGATATATATTTTTTTAGAAAGGAGCCCATATTTTGCTCTTTGATATAACAAAGAAAACACAGATATCTTTAGACTCTGACTATATAATCCTCAGCATGAGAAGCAATCTCTTCATTAAAAATAAATAACTAAGGAAGAGTGTATACCCTATACCCTGGAGAAATCCTGAGTGTGGTTTGATACCCAAGAAGAAAAGCCTTTGAAATGAACCTAATGTCACATTATTGAAAATGTACCTGCACAGATTAACTTTTTTCACTCTGCAATGGTTTACAAAGCTTCGAATGCCCAGAAATCTCCTAAACCAGACCATTTAGGGAATCTAAATAAGCTTGCGTAGTTTTAAGCTCTCCGGCTCTGAATGTTACCTTTGAAGTTTTGCCAGAACCTGACGGCAGAAAAGTTGCTTTTAAACTAAATTCATGACAGTGGAATTAGCGTTGGAGGTGAAGAATGCCTAATAATGGTTTTGACCGTGCTAACCATAGACAGCAATCACATATGGTACCTCTGAATTAATAACACTCCTAAGATAAGATGTGTAACATCCTGGCTTCAATATTTATTTACTTTTCATTTTTACATACTGGTCTTTGGAAAGTGTTCAGTTTAAAGAGCCAATTGCTTTAATGGCATATGGCATTTTTCCATGCGTACCAGAGCATGGAAGAAGGATAAAAGAAAGAAGCTTATAAAGAGTTGAATTATAAATGTCCCACTATATCAATTCTTTTTCTTTTTTCTTCTCCCTTATTGTTTTTTGGTTAGCTGGTAAATCTATAGCAAAATTCTGCACAAAACTCCACTGTGCATTGTTTTTTTTGTTTTGTTTTTCCAACTTCTAAATAAAATAAAATCTAATTCCAAAAATTTCTCCGGACATTTACATAAGCTAATTTCTCATCACAGCATGAGGTTAATTACTAAGACTTTTTAAATATTGACATATACACTAAATTTTAATTTGAAGTTTTGTATTTTGTCACACAGAAGAAAGAAAAACCTATCATGTGGGCATCCCTTCTCATAATAAATTTGATATAAATTTTCTATCCAAGTTAAAAAAAATCCAGATCTCTAACATTAAAGATAAGATCACGTGTGAGGAGATTTATTTTTGTCTTTAGTTCCCAGATTAAAAAAAAATCATTTCTGTTATTAGTATATAGGTCTAACATCTGTCACAAAATTTAGGCGTAAAATATTGCACCATAAAGTTAATGATTCTGCCAACTAAAATATTTTATCAGTAATTCTATAAAACTATAAAACTTTATTAAAAGAGGTTGATAAAGATACAATGAAATGAAAAGATAGCTCATGTTATCCGTGTCCAGGACTCATGGACACGGACAATAATGTGGTGATTGCGGAGGGGGACATGGAGGTAGAAAAGGGTCCAAAGGGGATAAATGGTAATGGAAAAATACAATAAAAATAAACTATCAAAAAAAAGAAAAGAAAAGAAAAGAAAGCCTATGTTCATGGATTGAGAGAATCAGCATAAAGTGTCCATATTACTCAAAGCAATATACAAATTTAATGCAATCATTGTCAAAACCCCAATGACAATTTTTAAGGAAATAGAACAAAATGAAATCAGATATTATGGAACCACAAATGACTCCAAATAGCTAAAGAAATTCTGGGAAAAAAGAGCAAAACTAAAGGGACCATACTCCCTGACTTCAAATTATACTACAAAGTGATGATAAGCAAAACAGCATGGAGCACGCAAAAAAAACAGACATACAGAGCAATGGAACAGAGTTGAGAGCCCAGAAATAAAACTATGTACATATGGGCAAATAATCTTTGAAAAAAAAGGACCAAAAACATACAATAAAGAAAACCTCTTCAATAAGTTGTACTGGGAAGATTTGAAAGCCACATGCAAACGAATGAAACTAGACTACAGTATGTCCCCATATACAAAAATTAACTCAAAATGGATCATAAACCTGAAACAATAAAGTACGTAGAAGAAAATACAGTTATTAAACTTAAGGACCTGGTCTTAGAGAAGAGTTTATGAATTTGACCCCAAAGGCAGGGGAAGTAAAGGCAAAAATAAGTTAATGGAACCATACCAAATTAAAAAGCTTCTGCACAGCAAAAGAAGCTGACAACAAAACAAGAAGGTAACTAACTGAAGGGAAAAAGCTCCAAACAACAGCTCCAACAAGGTGTTTATATTTAAAATCCATGACAAAGAATACATGCAACTCAACACCAAATAAACAAATAATCTAATTGAAAAATGGGTTGAGGATCTAAATAGACACTTCTCCCAAGATGACATACAAATGACCAAAAGATATATGAAACGATGCTCAACTTCACTACCTATTAGGGAAATGCAAATCAAAACTGCAATGAGATGCCACCTTCACACATGTTAGAATGGCTATTTTCAATAAGACAAATGATAACAATTGTTGGACAGGTAGTAGAAAAAATTTAACCCTCATTCACTGCTCGTGGGAATGTAAACTGATACAGTTACTATGAAAAACAGTATAGAGGATCCTCAATAAAGTAAAAATAGGATTGCCATATGACCCAGTATCTCCTCTTCTGGGTACCTACCCAAAACATTTAATAGCATTTTTCTGCAAGGACATATGTGTCCCTGTGTTCATGGTAGCATTATTCAGTGGTCAAGATATGGAAAAAACCCAAGTACCCTTCGCTAGATGATTGAGTAAAGATGTGGTACATACATACAATGGAATACTGCTCAGCCATAGGAAAAGATATAGTGCTAAGCAAAATAAGTCAGACAAAAAAAGTTAAGAACCATATAATTTCACTGTTATGTAGATATAAAACTGAAAGCAGAGAATGAACAAACAAGAAAAATAAAAATATAAATATCAACATGCAAAATCTAACACATTTCATCTCCAGCAGACCCACAGTACACAGACATTAAAGAAAGGGCTTCAACTAGAAAAAAAAAAGATACTAAATGGAGATATAAATCTACACAAAGAGCAAAAAAGATACTAGGCATGCTAACTACATGAACAAATATGTAAGAAATATTTATTATTTCAATCTGTTTAAAATTATAATGATTTAACATGGGTTTATAATATTACAGTAAATGCAGAATTTATGGAAATGATAACATAATGGTTGGGATTCTTATTCTACAAGTGAAATATGTTAATATCAATTGAATATAGATTATGATAATTTAACCATAAATATACTATAAACTCTGAAACAACCAGTAAAATAACAAAACAAAATTGGTAACTAATAAATAGTAAAGGAGGGGCATAGAAATTGTAGAAACTAATTCAGAAGCACAAAAATGGAAAAAGAGCAAAGAATGCATTAGAAAACCAATAGCAAGGTAATGGATTTGAAATACCATATCAATAACCACCTGGGAAGTAAATGATTTAGCTACTGCCAATTAAAAGTCAAAGATAGTCAGAATGGAGAAAAGACCAAGACCTATCTGCTACTTATAAGAATCACATTTTAAATATAAAAGCACAAATATCTATGTTATAGAATGGAACAAGATATACCATGCTTACACTAGTTAAAAAAATATTGAATTGGCTATATTAATTTCAGAGAAGCAGATGTAGACCAAAGAATTTTACCAAGAAAAAAAAAGATCTTTTCGTGTGATAAATGCAGTTAGTGCATCTGGGGGACATAATGGTGCTACATGCTCATGCTCCTCATACTTCAGTTTCAATATGCATGAAGTAAAAATTGCTAGAATGAATGAAAGACTATTTGTAGCCAGATTTCACTATCTATCACTCATTATATGGTAAAACCAGGAGACAGAAAATCAGTAAAGATACAGAAGACTTGAATCAACTTGAAATGATGGACATTTATAGAACATTCCAACCAGGGACATCAGAATATATACTTATTACAAGTGCACATAGAATATGTACCTATGTAGACATAATTATTTACCATAAAAAATTTTCAAGATGTTAAAATGTAGTTAAATCATGTCAATAAAAGAAATATCACTGGAAAATCCTCTAATATTTAAAATCAATGAATATACTTCTAAATAACCCATGAAACCAAAGAAAATATATCATTTGAGGGAGCTATGAAAGCTATCCCAAATAAAAATATGGACATGCGGACAACACAGGTTAAAATTAAAACTAAATATGTGATAAATGTAAAGATGGTACAGAACAGTAATTATTATATGTTGTGTATTTAAAATATAAATCAATATTCTACAGAAGTGTAATGTGTAAATAAGATTAATTTGTTCTAATGTCTTTGCTTTGTGGAATTAAATGGTAAAAGAACAGATATTGTACTCTCTGAGGTAATCATTAAAATAAAAGATTATGTGGCTAGCAACATAAAGGAAGGGGTAGAATGATTTTAAAAATACTGAATGAAGTCAAAATAAATAGAGTAAACAGAACATAATATGAAGGAGAAATAGGAAACAATGGTAAAATAGTAAATTCAATTCCAAATATATCCAAAATTACATTAATCTAAGTGTTCTAAATATTCCAATTAAAAGAATATTGTTAATATGAAAACAAACCAAACTAAACTTAGGAGACACACATATCAGGATACAAGAATAATGAAAAATAGAAGAGAGAAAAAAACATCACATGAACACTGAAAAAAATAAAGGTTTTGGAAATGTACTATAGCAGATAAAAATCTCTTTAAGGCCATGGACATTATTAGAGATAAAGAGAAACATTTTATAATGATAATATGGTCAACTAATCAAAGATATATAAAGATCATAACATGAGGTATCTAATAGCAATCCTTCAAAAGAGATAAACAAAAGCTTGACTGAAGGAAAAAGAGAAGTAAACAAATTTAGAATCACATAATAAGAGATTCCAATACCCCAACAAAAACATTAATAAGTGCATAGAATAATTAAATAAATATGACCAACAAATTTGCCAAATTGACATATATGGATTATGGCACCTAAAAACTGAGTAACATTTATTCTTTTCAAATACACATGGAGCACTTACCAAAAGAGACCACATGTTGGTCCATGATATGAATATTAATAAATTTTTAAAGGACTGAAATCATAGAGGATAGGATTTTTGACCACAATGGAATTAAAATAGAAATAAAACCACAAGGTAATTAAACATTCCAAATCTTAAAATATTATATTCTATTAAATAATTCATGAATAAAAAAAGATTGTCTAACAGGGAGTAGGTAATGTTCTGAAGTGAATTATAATGGAAAAGCTATGTATCAAAAATTGCATGATTCAGCTAAAACCATGCTGAATATATCCAAGGGGATTCATATATTCATATATATGTTTGTATGTGTTGCAAGCATTTTGAAAATATAAAAATGAATGATACATGCATTCATGTCAAAATATAGAAAAGGAACATAAAATTAAATAAAAGAGTGCAGAAGAAACAACTAATAAAGATAATCACAGACATAAATGAAATAAAAAGTGATAGACTGGAAGAACGAAAGTAATCATCATTATTTGAACATGACAATCTTTGGCAAGACTGTTTAGTAAAAGAGAGAAAATACAATAATCAATATTAGAAATAAAGAGAAATAAAGAGAATGTTAATGAACCTAGATCAAGTCAAATCTATTTTCTGTCAAATACTTACATTAGACATCTGTCTCCTTTCATCACTGAATTTTATTGAAGCATAGACTACATTTTTAAATATTTTTAAAACTCAAATTTTATTTTTTACTTGACTAGGCAATCATTAGTAAAGCTTAATGGTCCTCAGTGGGTTTTTTTGTGTATTCATTTGTGTTTTTTTAACCATTCTTAACTATGTGTGGTCTGGTTTCTGGAATCAGTAAAAATTGCCTTTTTTTCCTAATAAAAATATTATTTCTATTTACTTTTAATTTTTAGGAAGAAAAACGACTGTTACTTTAACAGTCTTTAGTGGTGACCAATTAGATGTTTTTTTCTTTTTTGAATATCATTATGAGTTCTTGAATTCTTATTTTCTGTTTTGTTTCAATAAATTACAGTCATTTTTTTGTAAGCTCAGATTGCCTTCTCTTGTGTCAGTGAGAGCTTCCTCAGGTTGACTCATATATCCTTTTCACATGAAAACATTAATTTTTGACAAATGCCTTGGTTCCTGGAAAAGGTTTTCTGGGCTAATTTTGTACATTCATATTGTGCCTTTGACCTGGAATCAGCCATTTCTCCAAGGACCCTTGGTTTCTTTAGTTTTAAATAATATTTATAGATCACAAGTGAATACTTGTTGACAGTGGATTGCTATTTATTATTTATTCTTGCTCCTTTCAGTGTATATAGATCTAGGGGATCTATAGATATATATGTATATCTCAGAAGTTCACACTGATATTTCAAATTTAAGATTTTATATTGTGGTCCTGGCTGGGTGGCTCAGTTGGTTGGAACATTGTCCCAATAAGCCAAGTTGTGGGTTTGACCCCTAGTCAGGGCATACGCAAGAATCAGTCAATGAATGCATGAGTAAGTGGAACAACAAATTGATGTCTCTCTCTCTCTTTCTCTTCCCCCCTTCCTTTCTTTCTCTAAAATCAATAAATAAAATTTTTAAATTAAGATTGTATTGTTTTACTTGATCTATCTTATTTTCTGTTGGTATCTCTTTTTCCTACATTCGAAATCTTGTTTCTAAGAGTATTAACATGTTGGCTAATTCCTTTACTTACATGTAAAATAATTTCAAATTAACAATGCTTGCATTACTACTAATACTAATTCTTTTGAACACAGTTTAAGATCTCTCTCTCTCCCTCATTCCTCTATCTCATATTCTTAGAATATATCTCACTAGAGATATATAGTCAAAATGCATTGTTGTAAAAACACTTGAAATTGATTTATCTGTATGACTATCTACCATGGAATTATTATTTTCAAAAATACTCTACCAGTAGTGCTTTTTAATGGCTTATAAATTGAAGGAGATGAATTTGCTAACATAATTAAAAACTGTAAGTTCAAGAGAATAGAAAGACAAGGTACAAACTGCAAAAAAAAATTTCTAATAAAGGACTGTTACCCAAAATATACAGAGGACATGTAAAACTCAGTAACAAGAAAATTAACTCAAGTTAAAAATGAGTTAACACACCTCTCCAAAGAAGATTTACATATAAGAAATAGTCATATGAAAAGATGTTCTATATTATATGTCATCAGAGAATTAAAACAACAATGAGATACCACTAAACACTTATTAAAATGGCCAAAATCCAAAGCACTGATGACAGCTAATAATGGAGAGTGGACAGAGCAACAGGGACTCTCATTCACTGCTGGTGGGAATGCAAAGTGGTGCAACCATTTTGAAAGACAGATAGTTGCTTATGAAACTAAACATCCTCTTAAACAATATGATCCTGCAATGGTCTTGGTATTTATCCTAAAAAGCTGAAAACTTATGTCCAAATAAAAACCTACCCACTGATGTTTATAACACCTTTATACTTGACAAAACTTGGAAACAACCATGATGTCCTTCGATATGTGAATGGATGAATGAACTTTGGAACCTCCAGACGAAGAGTATTATTCAGGCTAAAAAGAAAGGAGCTATCAAGTCATTAAAAGACATGAGGGAACCTTACATGCATCTAACAAATGTGAAAGATTCAATCTGAAAAGGCTACGTAGTATATGATTCCAACGATATGACATTCTGGAAAAGGCAAAACTAAGGAAACAAGGAAAGATTGATCCGTGGTTGCCAGGGGTTGGGCATAGGAAAGGTGAGATAAACAGAACCCAGAGGACTTTTATGGCAATGAAATTATTCTACATAATACTATAATGGTCGGTATATGACATTATACATTTGTCCTAACCTACAGAATGTACAATACCAACAGTGGACCTAAATATAAGCTTTGGGTAATGATGATGAGTCAATGTAAATTTATCACTTGTAACAAAAGTACCATTTTGATGCAGGATGTTGATGTTGTGAGAAGTTGTTTGTGTGTAGAGGGTTTATGGAAATTCTCTGTAATTTCTGATCGATCTTTCTGTGAACCTAAATCTACTTTAAAGATAAACTGTTAGTTTTAAAAAGTGAAGAAGTGCCCTGGCCAGTGTGGTTCAGTTGGTTGGAACATTAGCCTATACACAAAAGGTTATGGGTTTGATTCCCTTCGGGGCACATATCTAAACTGACTGTTTAATCCTGGGCCTAAGCTCATTGGATCCCCAGCACAGTGTGTGGGAGGCAACTGACTGATGTTTCTCTCGTTCCCTTCTTCTCTTTCTGAAAGCAATGGAAAAAAAAAAAAGTCCTCAGGTGAAGCTAAAAAAAAGCACAGAAGTTAGTGAGGCTAGACTTAAAGTGATTATTTTAATCACTTTAAAATAATATTACCAAGGACTTGACTTTATCCTGTATCTCTTCTTGGCTTCCTCAGGTGTTTTATCACTAATTTTTCATATAGTGACCTCCCTTAGAATCTTCCCTTAGAATATGTGCAAACTGTAGTGCAGCTGTCTTATGTCCTCACAAAAATAAAGAATGTTAGAGAGATAGTCTCTTCGCATTTCATCCTGTGAATTTGAGTTATCATCTGGTGGCATTTTCTTTTTTTTTTATTGTTCAGTTACAGTTGTCTTGCCTTTTCTCCATTGCTCACCCCTCCCCCTCCCCCCACTCCCACAGTCAGTCCCCTCATTGTCCTGCGCAGGAGTCCTCAGTCCCCATTCCTTTTTGTGCCCCTTCCCTTTATTTCCCCCATAATTGCTGTCCCCTCTCCCCTCTGGTCTCTGTCAGTTTGTTCTTTATTTCTCTTTCAACCCTGAAAAACTTCCTTTAGAATAACTTTGAAAGCAGATTGCTAGCATCAAATTCCTTCATTCTTTGTTTATCCAGGAATATTTTTATTTGTTTCATTTTTGAAGAATACATTTGCTGAATATAGAATTTTTAGATGATTTTTTTCCTCAGCACTTTAAATACTGTACAAGATGAGATATTACTCATTAACATATAGGCACTCCTTACACATGATGATTTGTTTTTCTTCTTATTCCATTAAAGACACTTTCTTTGTTTTTCATCTTCAAGCTTTACTATGTTGTTTCTAGGTTTTAATCCCTTGTGTCCATTGTCTGTAATTGGATGAAATTCTTGAATTTGTAGATTAATGTTTTTCATCAAGCTTTAGAAGTTTTCAGTCATTTTTTAAAATAGTGTTTTCTGTTCATTTCTACCTCTCATTTCCTTTGGAAACTTAAATGACACATATTGGTATACCTATTTTTTTTTAATAGATCTCTGAGGCTCTTTTTATTTTTCCTCAATTTTTTATCTCTATTTTTTTAAGATTTTATTTTATTTTTAGACAGAGGTGAAGGGAGGGAGGAAAAGAGGGAGAGAAACATCAATGTGTGGTTGCCTCTCACATGCCCCCTACTGGGGACCTGGTCTACAACCCAGGCATGTTCATTGACTGGGAATCAAACCAGTGACCATTTGGTTTGCAGGCCAACGCTCAATCCACTAAGCTATACCAGCCAGGGCACTCTCTCTGTTTATTAAATGATATAATTTTTATTTCCTTCTTCTACCATTTTAAATTTGCTACTGAGATTCTCCAGTGAAATAGTCATTAAATTACTGTATTCCTCAATTCTAGGGTTATCATTTGTTTCTTTTTAAATATTACACATACTCCTATTAAGAATCTATTTCAGTTGATTCATGTTGTCATGCTTTGCCTAAATTTGTTAAACAAAATTTCATTTATTTCTATGCACATATTTAGAGTAAGTGCTTTGAAGTCTTAGTTTGTAAAATCATACGTCTGGGGATATTAAGAATTAGTTTCTACTGACTGGTTTTACCCTAATTATGGATCACAGTCTCACTCCTTTATAGGTCTCATAAACTTTTTATTGAAAACTGGCCATTTCAGATAGTTTTTGTAGCAAGGCTGGATTCTGACAGTTTTTTGAAGATTCTTTTTTTGTTTTTTTTAATTATGCATTTCTGTGCTTTCAAACTCCCCTGTGTTCAATGTCTAACATCTACTTCTCCTGCAGTGTGGGGCAACTGGAAACTCTGCTAAGTTTTTGTTTGTTCAGGTTTCATTTTTCTTTGGGTTTATTGTCATTCTTATTTTGTTCTAATCTGTAAGCCAAATTTCTAAGAAATTGACTATTATATCCAAAGATTAGTCTCCACTCAATGATTCAATGCAGATTCTGTTTAAAGCACTGAAGTCAGTAAGACTTACATACTGAGTGCATCGGTGCGGAAGAACATGCAATGCTCAAGTCATTTAATAGATCTGTCTTGGTTTTTATTTTTCTATCGATCCCTTTGAATCTCCTCTCTATCTGCACAAGCACATTATAAGCCAAGTTTGCAAAATAGCTTAGGTTCTCTCAACTCTACTCTTCAGCTAGGCCCTTTTTCTTTTTGTGCAGGGTAACAGCTAGGAATATGCATTTCCAAACCAGAATTCAACATCAAACTAGAAGAGCCAGCCACTGCATATTCCTCAAGTGCTATTTTCAAAAGGTAATTTTATTATACAATAATAGCCCTTTTGTCAGTTTGTCTCCAATCACACTGTAACTTGTCGGAAACCCATAATGGAAGCCGTAGTGCTTTCTACGCATCATCTCCGTGGGAGTTTCTTGCAGCAAGATCCCGTTTCCGTCTCTCCGACACTGTCCTCATCTGTAGGCACTTAAGTGAACCATGGCCCTGGTCATGGGTAATGCTCCTTCCCTTCCTTAAAGGTCACCGGGCGTTCCTGATCAGATGGTCCCCGGGTGTTCAAGCAAGGTTCCTGATCAGATGTTGTTTCTTCTCCGCCTAATTGGCCTGTCTTTTCGCTCTAAGCCCTTCCTCCGCGTGAATCCCGGGAGCCAGTCGTTGCCGCTTTGCTCGGCGTTCACTACGCCGGCTTCCCTTGGGACATTTTAAAGCACTACGCCGGTCTTTGGGACTGACAAATTCCTACTTAAAGCTCCGACTTATTTCTCGAAACCTGGATCGGCACCAAACTTTGTCTTCAACGGCCCGTCCGGACAAAGAAGTTACTGGTTCTCGTGGTGTACCTTGCAGTGGCAGAACTTTCACATTTCCTAAGTTGGGATTGAGAAAATGGAATAATCCCGAGGCCCCAAGGACAAGATTCTCTTTCTTATCGCGTAAAGTTCAATAATATTTCACATATAAATGCTTCTCAGATTGTTGTATTTTTTTATAAAAGATTTCTAAGGTCCTGAAATGATTGCCTTGGTCATTCTAGTCCTATAGTCACTTTTCTTGAGAGTAGCTTATTCACCCATAGCCTTTGTCTCATGAGCATACTGAGCAAAGAATAATCAGAAGCTCATGGGTACAGGGAATAATAAGGCATATGTGTTTTTTTAAAAACAGAAAAAATATACAAAATAAAATAATTCAATTACGTTGTCATTTGGGGGCTTTCTACATGAAAATCTATATACTGTAATTAATTTGCTATTATTATGTTTTTATACATTCCAGGTCAGTCTATGTTTCTAAACCAATTCAATATTAAGCAATTCATTAATGTTCTCTTATACTTCTTTTGTTCAGTTCCTAAATACCAAATCATTTGATGTATTTATTCACTAAAATTTTACTATCTGTTGAAAAATGTTAATGTGTTGTTCTATGAAGTTGGGAGACAACAGTGACAAAGGTGCAGGCTCTGTATTTGGGGAAATCATAATCTAAGGGAGCAGTTTAACCTCTACAACCAATGAAAATATTAGCTGACAGCATAGAATGCACACTGTATGCTTTCCAATACCTTCAGGAGAAAAATTTTACTTCCAAAAAAAACTGCTTTCTGTTGCCACTGCCTCTCCTTCCCAATATATTTTCATGCAAGCAGCATCTGTTGGTTTTCTGTGTACACAGACAGAAGCTCAAACACCTGTAAAGTTTTAGAAAGTTGTATTAATTAATTTTTTGGAGGTCAAGATCTTTTCTCAAAGTGTTCCTACTTTCCCAGAGCTTTCGTTACACCCCATCCGCCACGCATTGCCATTCTATTGAATCCTCCAAGCTCTGACATTTTCTGAAATCTTAATTGAGAACTTTTTTAAAAAGGTGAGACTACACCTTGGCGCAAGACCATTTTCAACTTTCGGTGACAAACACTCAGAATCCATAGAATGGATACTTTCAAAATATCAGCTAAACCATTGTTCTTTTATTGTCACTTCCATGGAAATAAATGTCAAGATGTCGTTTCATGGTGATACACTGCAACTCCCTGTAAATTTCCCAATGAAAGCAGCTCTATAGGGTAGATAGATGATGAGATGAAATTAAAGAAGCAGGATTAGTCAACTGATATTAAAATGTCAAACACAAGATGAACATAATCCCTTGATTAAAATTAATAGAGTTTGTGGAGCTCACATGTTTTACAAGGATAAACAATTATTTCAGTAAAGATATTTTCATTCATTTATTGACAAGACAATCTTCTGTTGAACAAGATGAGGAAAGTGGGAAAGATTACCAAAACTTAGTTCCTGTAGTAGTCAAATTAGGTTAATTTATGCTATGATAATAAACTGATTCAAAACTCTCAGCAGCTTAAAGCAACATAAAGCTGTCTTCCTTCTGTTGCAGGTTCAATGCAGGACAGTGATGATGTCGCTGTTCGGTTTAGCTACTGAGGCTGATGGAGGCTGTGTTTTAGCACTTGCTTCCACAAACACAAAGGTAAATCGTAGTGACTCAGTACATTGTGTGTTGGCTATTAAAGCTCCTACCTGAAAGTGATATACGAGATCTGTCCGGAAAAAGTCCAGCTATTGTTAATATAACGAGAACAGTTTGCACAGCATCGATGTAACCCGGTAGCCAAGGAGAGTGGATTGGGATGGACATAACTGAACAACAACGACTTCATTGTACTAGTCAGTGGGGGTGGTAAATGCTGCTGAGCGAGCATGTGTACTGTGTGACCGCTGCACTCAAAATGACTGAGTAGAGCAATGGATCTGTATCGAATTTTGTGTTAAGCTTGAACATACCTCCACAGAAACTGTGCAGATGATTCAGAAGGCTGCAGCTAAGGGCAACTGGTGATTGGCAGCTTCATGATGATAATGCGCTCATTCATGCATCATGCCTCATGCAGAGGTTTTTGGTGAAACATCAAATCACCCAGGTGACTCAGCCCCCCTACAGCCCAGATTTGGCACTGCTGTGACTTCTGGCTTTTCCCAAAACTAAAATCACCTTTGAAGGAGGATAGATTTCAGACCATTGATGAGACAGGAAAATATGATAGGGCAACTGATGGTGACTGGGCAAACTCTGTGAGGTCCCAAGATGCCTACTTTGAAAGGGGCTGCGGCATCATTGTCCTATGTATAATGTTTCTTGTGTCTTGTATCTTCTTCAATAAATATCTCTACTTTTAATATTACATGGCTGGGTATCTTTTGGGCAGATTATATATAAAAATTCATATTTACAATATTCATATTTATTATATAAATAAATTTACATTTTCTTGACCAAATAATGTTACTTGGCAATCCTTTAGTACAAGAGCAGGGAGGTTTAGTCCTACCAACTACTTGGAAGGAGAGCCAAATTACCTGTGAGTGGACCCAATTGCTACTGCAGTTCTTCAAGCAACCTATAATTTAATGAGGGGAATTAAGACATCTACTCCAATGTCAATACAAGAAGAGCTATGATAAAGGCCGAAGAGCTTAATGATAAAATATAATAGTAATGGCAAAATGACAATAAAATATTAATAATGTCTAAATTTTATACACTTATTTTGCCAAACATTATTTGAAGTGATCTAGATGGTATCAATGCATTTAATTCTCAAAGCAACTACATGAGACAGGTAGTCTTGTTATTACCTCATTGTACAGTTGAGGAAACTGAAGCACAGGGAAGTTAAATGGCATTTCATGTATATATTTGTATGTATACACATACATCTATATGTCTATATGTATGTCTATATGTATATATGTATATATATGTATATTTGTCTATATGTATATATGTCTATACATATGTCAATATGTAGGCATGTCTACGTGTGTGTGTGTGTGTGTGTGTGTGTGTGTGTGTGTGTGTGTGTTTTAGTGACTGAGCCAGATCAGATCCTAAGGAGTCTGGTACTTGACCCTGGGCCCTTAAATACTATAGAACATAATGTCTATATGACTGCCTGCTTTAGTACTTTTATTTTCAAACTTTTTAAAACCTATGACATTTCTTCATCTAAAAGCTTATTAAAAGATTTGTTCTAAAAACTAACCCAAGTTGAGCATCTTTGGTTAAAGTAGGGAGAGGGGGCTGAAGTGCTTTTCACATAGAGCGGCATATATTGTCTTCTCTCTACAAATCTATAAAGCTGGCATTAACCTGAGAAATAATGGATACTTTTTGTTTACTAAAAATATAACTACTTAATATGACCTTTCATATCCTCACACTTAATTAAATTATCTATTTCTGACAGATATTGTTGTGACATTAAAAAACAGAAAAATAGGGTATTGTGAGACACAAATTCAGAGCCTATTGTCAAGCTGAAATAGAAGATACTGAATTTTTGGTATGTAGAGTTCAGTATTTCAAAGACTTTTCTCAACTACATGTATGTAAACAAACCCAGAATTATGAAAGCTGTAAAGGTAGGAACTGAAAATTCCCTGTACGAAGGATGAAAAGCACTGCCCTACCAGGTGGGTACTCTTGTTTAATTCTATAAAGAGGCAAAAAGCATAAATGTCTGGCAGCCACCAACAGAGACAGAGGGGAGTTTGAATAATCTGTATATTCCAAAAATATCCATTCACCTGTGGAACGTATCTGCTTTTCCAGTCTTAAATGTGCTTCTGATTACTCTCTCTTCATTAACATTTGGATTATATATTTTTTCTAACATCTTCATCACTGGATATAAGAAAAAAACACAAAGCCAATATTTATAATATTTCTTCTCAAAGTACACTGTTTAACTTCAGGAGTCATTAATACATATGATTTTAAGGAAATAAATATTTGAAACAAAGCAAATTCAATCTCCAGTCACCGATAATATAAATATTTGACATCCTAACTTTCCTTTAAAATAATTAGGCAATAATGTGGATTATGAGAAATAATTGGAATAAATATAAAAATAGACAAGTAAATACCCAGAATAAATACAGAGATTTTGTATACACCCATTCTTCCCACACACAAACACAGAACCTCATTTATTCACTGAATATATATCCACTTTCTACTTCTCTCCTTTAATTAGCCTCATGACAATATTAATGTATGTCAGCCTTGCCACACATAAAAATTTTTAAACTCCATAATTATAACTGGTTGTCAGTATGCTTTAAAAAAGAAAAATTGAAACATTTTATTTCTTAGAATATTTTCACCTGTACTATTAATATTAATTTATAAGTGAAAATTGAAAACACATTTTGGGTTTAGGCTGCAAAATTTATAATATTTCAAATGTCATCATTGTACAGTCAAAATTAAATCAGAAAACATGATAATTTGACAGTGAAAAAGATAGTGTCTTTAAAGTGCCTTATATTTCTTGAAACTTTCTAATATAAAAGTGTATCTCCAATATATCTCCAATATTACTCCTTTACTCTCAGGGTTTTACATTATATGTGTCCTACTGGACACAAAATCCAAAACCATTTCTAATTTTCAAACTAACTGTGTTTAAAATGATTTAACTAAAATTTCTTATGGTTTTTTTTGGAGAAGTTTTTAATCATACATATAACACAGTGAATAATCCTAAAGAAAAAAAAAACAATAACAAAAAACCCTCACTTTAAACATTATTGGGTTTTCAAATCTTGAATTTGCCACCAGTGGAACTTCCCTATGTTGTTACCTATTAAATGTTTCTATCTGATCTTCTTAGATGCTTAACATTCACCAGTCCTCTATTATTTAGTTTGTTCTTTTATGGAAATATATGCACTGGTTATTAAGATTATACATAATTTGTATTGGACAATGACTTTTCAAACAAAGTGTTTATATTTTCTTAATCATTGTTATTCAACTCTCAAGGACCCTGTTCATGTTCTCAATGCAATGGTAATGAAATTTGACATTAGATTTATTTTTTAGATTCCAAAAATATCTCCACATATTTGTCCTGTGTTCTTATGGGGAGTTTATATAAGACATTACAGGCAATGATATTGTCATCATTGTCCCAATATTGTACAAAGCTCCATTGCTGTCATTTGGACTCACCTGCTGAGTTAGAAATATTTATGCTTTAACAAGTGTCTTTCCTGCCATCCGAATGGTCACAGCTGCTATGGTAACAAATGCAGTCCATCCTCAATACCCATCTCTCTAAATACCCAAAGGGTAATATCTGAACAAAGAATAAAAGGGGTAAAATAGCAGATCCTGATTATAGCTTTAGAATAAGTTTTATTAAGTATAACTTGAGTTAATAATGGAATGGGGGAAAATCAAAATTAGTCCTTAATACAATTTTTCCTCTATATCAGTGTTGTATTTAATTTCTGAGATTTTTCGGCTCTGGTTTAGTAGGGCATCTAAACCAAAATAAGTGAATTGGCTTTGAGACGTGCCACTAACATCTGTTAAGCAAACTGGAAGTTTAGCAAATTTTCTATCTGGTCTATGATTTATTATGTAACCTTGAAGTTCTTAAATATCGCTCCATTTTTTTTTCTTTTTGCAATTCGACCTTTCAATTGCATTGTCATATGTGTTTCCTGCTCTCTCAAAGGGAGGTGATCTAGATTAATGAGTTTGAACTCCACGGATTAAAGCTCTATAAGTAGCATTTTTTTCAGTTGGTATTATTTCACTATTTCAATTTTCTGAAATCACTCGGGACTCATACTAACCTAGAGGGATGACAAACAATAAGATTAAGCTAGAACAGCCATGATGTAAATTCTCACACAACCTTCAGAAATATATGAGCATCGGTTTTGTTAGGATTAAACCAAAGACGAGCTGACTGCTGCCAAGGCAGAAAGACAATTTGTTCTTTTAAGGATGATTCAAAGCTCTACCCCTAAGGCTTGCCCTCTAACTAAAATCATGCCCAGGAGATCAATGGAAGCCAGAGATACATTCCACAGAAGCACAGAATGTTTACTAAAATATAATCAGAGAAAGTCAGACTATTCCTTTGCCATGGCACTGAGACAGCATTGGTGATGCACCTGGGTCTAGGGGATCTGGTTACAATGACCGTAACAGCCATCCATGGCATGTGGATCAGTTAAAGGTGAATGCGTGCCCTCGAAATGTAGGCAGAATGTCTTGGGGAATAAAATGAACAACTTATATTGTTAAAAGTCTCTATGATAATATCACACATTACTGAATATATATATATATATTTTATAATAACATATATTTTGGGGGGAAAAACTCAAAAATGGGTTTCGTCATCTGTATTCAAATCTTCCAGGTGCTGAAATCTTGTTCTTTTAGAATAGTAGTAGAGAATAATAATATTAATAATTATAATATGAAGTAACTGATAACATTGTCCCAAATAACTACGACCATTTGTACCATGCAATAGTGAATAGAAAAAAAGCATGCACTTTTAAAGATACAGAATTAATAAGTAGTAACATTTATTACATGTTTACTATATTACCAGCACATACCAAGTGCTTTACATACATTTTCTCATTTCAACCTCACAACAGTTTTTATTTCACTCCCATAGCAGTGAAGTATAGAAACATACATTTCTTGATAATTTGTAACATTTATAGAAATTCAAATGGAGATATCTGACTACTTTTTAATCACAACATTGAACAATACAATTTTTGTATTACAATAAAATAATTTTACTTATCTTCATTATGAATATATATTGGAAAGCTTAAAGAATTAAGTCACAGTCACAGGAATAGTAAGAACGGTTTAGCAACTATTTGAACGGAGACCATGTAAGCTATAAGCTCTTAACCATCATATGATCGGACCAAGTGAATGCTCATTGTAATAGAAATACTTTGAACAATTGTTTGGCCAATAATCTTAAGATAAGAATGAAAGAAAGATGCTGCATAACCTCTGGGTCATAATTAAACATCTATTGTGTCCCAGAGGTATAAATATTATTAAAAGTAAATCATAAACATGTACTTTATAACACACTGCATACTGCAGATTTCAAGGAATCTGCAGCTGAGGGAAAAGCAAAGTATATAAAAAGATTGAGAATAAAATAACAGATTTAATATTTAAGTAATGGTAAAATTGCAATAAAAACATTTTAAAGAGAAATTGTAGACTTAATTCTCCATAAAATGACACAACAAATTGAACATTATCCATAAACTGAAGAGAATTCATCAGGTAGGTTTGACACTAAAAGAATTTACATTAGAGATAAAAGAATGTACAATATTTGAAAAGAGAGAGGAATATTACTAATGGCAAGAACATTTATATATGACAACATGTAACACAATAAAAATATAATAGAGCATGTTTATTTTTGTATAGTCCATGGGATGTTCTGAACTGGTAAAAAAATACCCATAAATGGCTAACATAGTTTTACAAATGTACTTTTGACAAAAAAAAAGAATAGCGAAAAATACAAGGATAGGCAAAAGTAGATTCATTGTGCCATTGTGACATGCTTCAAGTTAATAAAGCTGTTATAATAATCATAACCTGCATGTCTTTTTCCATATGAACAACTGTAAAACTGTTTTTGCTCACCCTTGTGTTAGAGAATATGTTGTAATCACAGGCTTTATACAGCCAGTAGAAAGAGAAAAAACTTCAGAAAATATGATGCCCAGTTGTCTACTGTAAAAATCTGATCAGTTAACATAAATTCAAAAATATCAATTCCTAGGCAGTGATGAACAATTCCTCTTGACACCAGCAACATACACAGAACAAAAAAAGATTTGATGCTAGAATGAAATTAACTGTGAGGTAAATGGAGGAATTTTCTAAACCACCAAAAGTAATGCAAGGAAGCATATCTTCAATGGAGGAAAGAGGTATGAATCAAGTTCAAAGGACAGAATTATTTTGAGCAATGAATAATGTCTTGGAAAATAAACATTGAGAGTGTAGTATAACCTGCAAAAGTTAATAATACTGATACAATTAATTGAGCAAAATCTATTGAACATCATCTCTTGCATAGCAAGGTAGATTTCAGAAGCATATGGATTGATATGAAAAATCCCTTTCCTGTAGCAATTTTTAATTTAAAGATAGAAATAGACACAGACTGCCTAGAAAGGGAAGGTTATTAGACAATGAGAATATTCTCTATAATAGCATTATGATGGATATGTATTATTCAACATTGACAGTAAACCATAATGTAAATTTGGTTTAATTTTGGTGATTATGATGCACTAAGTCAGATTGAACACTATTCTAATAGTCATAATAATAGATATTGATTGAGTTGGAGATGACCTTTGAACTTCACCTAAAATTGACATACAGGTTTAATGCAGTTCCTAACAACATTCTAGAAACAGTTTTTGTAGATATAGACAATATCATCCTAAATTTTATATGGAAAGGCAAAGAAACTAGAATAGTTAAAGAAATTTTGAAAGGGAAAAATAAAGTGGGAGGAATTTCAGTATACTTGATTTCAATTCAATATATAGCTACTTTAATAAAAGCTCTGTGGTATTAGTGCAGTAAATTTATTTTGAGCTGAAGCTTGTTTAGTTCCTCATCAATAGAAACACTGTTTCTTTAACTTTCAAGATCAATAATGCCATTTACTGAATTATAATAGCCAATTATTTGCTATCCAGTTTCCTTTTATTAGTCACTGCCAATGTTTTTCTCAACATAAAATAAACTCAGGTTTTAAAAAATATGAAGATAAATATGTGTCTAAATTATCTACTTATAGGGATGGAATAAGAGGTCATAGGATAAGTGCTTTGATAAGACCTTTCGACTGTAATACAAATGGATTAACATTAAACATAATAGCAAAACGTCACCTCTCTGGAGTTTACAATAGTTAAAAAATTAAATAGGAAAAGGCTCTTCATAAAAGCATGAACACAGTTTTTAAAAACCTTCACACTTTTTTCTGCAGAAAACATAAATTATATACTTTGCAACCAGCTGTAATGGTAGGCATTGGCAGATGGTCCAATTCACTGTACAGTAGTATTGTACATATTGTTTGATGCACAAATTACTTATAATTTCTAGTAGTGCATCTCTGCAGTTTGATATTTTTATGCAGCGCTCCAGTGGTTTAAAATGTTGTAGACTTTCAGAGAGCCTATTCTGAAAAGGCTTTACTATTGCTGAGTGTGTTTTTTCACATCATGCTTTACAATAGTCTACTTCATATGTTCAAAAAAGTAAACAGAAATGCACAGATTTCAAAAAAGAGCTTAGACAAATTTTGATGACTCCTATGTTCTGATTCCTAAAGTTAAAGCTTTTAGCTGTGTCCATTGCAAAAGTATATCTGTTCTTCAAAAATCTGCCATCATCGTAATTAGGAAAAGGAATTCAGAAGTTTAGAGAGCATTGAATTAGGGTCAAGTATACTGAAAAAAAATGAGCATAGAGTTGTTAAAAGAAAACTCTTGATTTTCTCAAACCAAAAAGGAAAAGCAAGCACCCAGATTAAAACCAGAAGTTCACTTTACTCACAATTTGTGAAATTGTAAGGAGCCTGAAAGAAGCATTTTTTCCAAGTATGGGAATTTGTCTTTTCACATGTGTGAGTGTGTTGAATCAAGGGAAGGGAAGGGAAGGGTAAAAATCCCTTTTTTCTCATTTAGCTTCTTGTCATTGCAATGCAAGTGCCCCAGGATGACTTTCTCTGTCAGCATAAATCCTGTGTTTCCTTGCTTTTATAGGCCCTTAGCCACACTGCACACTGCCATGGTCACAAAGCACCACTCGGGCTTAATTACTCCTAATGGTTTTGGGTTTTACTTTGCTGATACAACAGCTTCTCTATTACAGTCATGTGTCACTTAGTAATGGGGATACATTCGGAGGAGAAATGCATTGTTAGGCGACTTTGTTGTTATGTGAACGTCATAGAGTACTTATACAAACTTAAAAGCACAGCCAATTACACACCTGGGCTATATGGTGTAGCCTATTGCTCCTAGGCTACAAACCTACATAGCATGTTACTTTACTGAATACTATAGGCAACCGTAATAGAATGGTAATTATTTGAGGATCTAAACATATGTAAACATAGAAAAGGTACAGTAAAAACACGGTATAATATAAAAACTGGTACACCTCTATAGGGCACTCGCCATGAATGGAGCTTGCAGGGCTGGTTGCTCTGGGTGAGTCAGTGAGGGAGTGAGTGGTGAGTGACTGTGAAGGCCTGGGACATTACAGTGCACTACTGTAGACTTTATAACCCCTGTACATTAGGTTACATTAAATGTATAAAATAAATTCCCTTTCTTTAATAATACACTAACCTTGGCTTGATGTAAACTTTTTATTTTAAAAACTTCAAATATTTGAAAAGTTTTGACTCTTTTGTAACAGCACTTAGCTTCAAACATGAACACATTGTACAGCTATACAAAAATATTTTAGCTCTATTCTTTAAGCTTCTTTTTTTACTTAAAAAAATTATTTATTATTATTTTTTTACTTTTAAACATTTTGTTAAAAACTAAGACTCAAATGCACACATTAGCCCAGGCTTAGCTGGGTCAGGATCACCAGTATCCCTGCCTCCCACCTCCACATCATGTCCCACTAGATGGCCATCAGGGCCGATAACATGCATGGTGCTGCCATCTCCTGTGATAACAATGCCTTCTTCTGGAGCACCTCCTGAAGGACCTGCCTGAGGCTCCTCTTGAGGAGGTGTCACTCTTTCCAGAAACGTGTTCATGGTGGTTTGCCTGCTTGCTTGTATTTTCTTATAAATCGTAGATTTGCTTATAAGCAAATAGTTTAGCACAGACATCATTGTGTTAACAAAAACCTTTCAGCACTGGGTCCACGTTTTCATACATGCTAAGGAGCTTGTTGAGGTGTGCTTAAGCTTCTGCTCACCTATTTAATGCAAATTTTCTTGGGGGAGTCTTCTTTTTCTTCCCCTGAAGTTTTTTTTTCTTCTGCCCCTTCTTCAGCTCTTCATTCTTATTCCAGTTCCAACAACTTTTCATTAATCGATTCCTCAGGAACCACTTCTCAGGGCACCTCAGTGTCATCCTCATCCACACTGAGGTTAAAGTTGTTTGCCATCCCCAACACGGACTTGATTTTTGCAACCTCTTCATCCTTGGAAAATTCTTGTAGTTATGGGCTATGATGTCACTAAGCCAGCAATTTTCAACCATTTTTCATCTTATGGCACACATAAATTAATTACTAAAATTCTGTGGCACACCAATAAAAATTTTTTTCTTATCTGACAAAAAATAGGTATAATTTTGATTCATTCACAGCAGGTGGCTATTATTGTGTTGGTTGTTGTCATTTTTTATTTGACAGTCTAAGTGAAAAAGGTCACTGCCCCTGACTAAAGAGTCAAGTATTGCATGTTTTAAAACTTCTTGCAGCACAGCAGTTGAAAACTGCTGCACTAGGCAACAATAATGTTTTAGCTCCATTACAATCTTATAGAACCACCATTGTATAGGAGGTCCATCACTGACCAAAATATCATAATGTGGTACGTGACTGTATGTCCTCAAATTTTTGTATCCTTATTGTTCTCCATGATGATAGTTATGAATTATATGTCAAAAATCAAATGTGAAATTCTATAAACTGATAACAAATGAACTCTAAGTGATTCCCCTGGTCTCTAAGGTACACTGAATTTTCCATTGAAAATCTGGGTAGGCTTAAATAAAGATTAACTCATTACAACACTGTAGACCTCTCCACTAACCTTGCCCTTATGTTCTAATCACTTTTTCATTCTACCTTATATTTTGTGCATTCATAAGACACTTTCTTTCATTACCTTTTCTTACTCCTTTGTAGTAGGTTTTTAATAGCACTGTACAGGAAGAGAAATACAGAATAAGTCGACACAGTTACATTCAAGTATATAGATACTGTGATTAGTTTAACCTTTTGTATTAGGTTTCAGTGATATTTTACCTACCACTTCATAACTCATAGATTGCTTTTCCTAGTACAGACATTTCTCTAAGCCTCAGATCCACATATTGATTTTTTTATGTAGGGCTTCTTGATTTGAATGGACAATGACATTTTAAACTCAATTGAACCTATATTCTGAAGGTCACTCATCCTCCCAACTTTAATATATCAGGGAGCACACCTACCAAACATCTAGTTTCCTAAGTCAAAAAATTGGACATCACCCTGTATTAGTTTGCTAGGGTTGCCAAAACAAAGACCACAGACTAGGTGGCTTAAACAAAATTTTGGAAGATGTGAGTCAAAGGTCAAGGAGTTGACAGGGTTAGTTTTGTCTGAGGTTCTTTTCCATGTCCGATGAATAACTTTTTTTTTCTGGTGTCTTTATAACATCTTCCCTCTGTACCTGTGTTCAAATTTTCTCTTCTTTTAAGGAAACCAGTCATAATGGATTAGGACTTATCCTAATGGCCTCATTAAAGACCATCTCCCCAAACACACTCATATTCTGAAGTAATGGTGTTAAGATTTCAATATAAATTTGACATAGCACATTCTTAATCTCTCCCTCATTCTTGATCCTCTATTTTCAATCACTAGGCCTTGTTGATTCTACTTACTAAATATGTCTCTAACATGCCTACTGTTCTCCATAACATTGTATTAACCTACTATATGACAACATTAGGCTTCACTTAGATTTCTGCAAAACTCCTAGCCTCATCCCAATCCAATAATGTCTCCATGTGATACCTAGAATGATCTTTGTGAAATACAGACCTGATTAAATTAAAATAGTAACTGTAGCAAGTAATGTCATGAGCTCAGCTGTGCTTCCAGGTATCAGAAGAGCCCACTGAAAAAGAGACCAAAAATGAAAAAGTTAAGCCTTCAGTTATTTACTACCACGGTAGAAGTAAGAGTCTAAAACACTGACTTTCCTGTTCCGTTTTCCCCCAGGGAAGTATGAACCACCTGAGGGTTAATGTACATCAGGGAAGATGCAAGTTTATCTCTCTTGAGAACCCTGACAGTCTCCAGCAGTTTTATAGTCACTGAGGCTGGAGGGAAAGTATGAGGATAGTTAGGAGTGGAAAAGTACTGGATACAGAGTCACAGTGGAGGAAAGTGTCTTCATGGATTCCCCCTCCTCTCCTCTCTTCTAAAAGCAGGACTCGGGAAAAGCGACTGATGAGGAGCTCTGCTCAAGGCCTCCAGATAAAAAGTGAGAAATAAGATGCCTAGACTAAAGATGCAAATGTTCCAAAGAGCACAACCAGCCTAGGAAGCCTCTCGGAGTGCAACTTCCATGAGGGGGTTGCACATTTCTGGCTATAGTATACAGCAGAAGTCTAGAGTATATGTGTGTGTATGTATATGTATGTTGTGTGAGTGTGTTAGAGGAACGGAGGGCAGTACCTCATGTGGCCTGAAAGGTAAAGCTTTTGTAACTGCCTCTTGTCAAGTCTAAAAAATGTACTTTGCTTTTCTCAATCAAATTTGATATAATTATAGCACATATATTTTGAGGATTTTGTATGTGTTAAATGCATTAATTGAGGACCCAAGATAGCAGAGGAATAGGTGGAAACTGCACAAACCTCTACTAGATCAAAACTGGAATTACAACTAAATTATAGAAAAATAATTCTGAATAACCAACTGAACACTAGGTAGAGAGAAGGCTTACAACCACGGACAGATGGAAGAAGGCCCATCACCATGATGAGACTGGTAAGGAGCGTGGAGGAGGTTCAAGAAGACTGGATGGGTTGCCACGGCGGCACCTGCAGTTCCAGAGGGATATTTCAGCAGTCAGGGGATTCCGCTAGATAAGTGTGGTGTCTGAACCACAACTAGGCTTCCCAGACTACACCACCAGATCCAGGAAAGGAATCTAAATAACACATGGCTGTGAAAAGTAGTAGGGTTTCTGTCCTCCAAGGAGAGATGGCTGGAGACACAGAGAGCCTCTTTAAAGGCCTACACACAAAATTTCCTTTGCAGTCAACTATCCTGAGCTCTGGCAGAGGGGGGCGGGCACAGTAGACTAAGGACATGGAAGGAAAGACTATGGTTGGGGGCTCTGGAAAGAGAATTGAAGGAACAGCCACCAGGATCCCTGTGCTGAGTGACTCCCCATACTGCAGAAGCCATCTTTCCGATACAGAGCACTCCTCTCTGAATGGCATCAGCCTGAGGGGAGGTAATAGCCCTGCCTGTAGAATTACTGTGTCCTACCCTGTGGAGCTTAAACCTTGCTGCTGACTACAGCTGGAGGTTGTTATCGCAGTGATTAAGTTTAACAACTATGACAGATCTCTGGGAGCACTCAGACTTTAGTTGACCCTCCTCCAGACCTGGTACTGGTAAAATCTGGCCTTGGTATACAGCCTGGTTCTTTCTGTACACACCCAGGCCCAGAAGAGGGAACCGTAAGCAGTGAATCACTGATCACTCCTGACAGGTTGCCCAGGGCCAGTCACAAGCAGTGTTTGACTACTAGAGTTTTTACATCTCTACGTAACATATCAAAACAAACAAACAAATAAAAGAAGCAGCCAAGAAGGAATGACATAGAAACAGGCCTAAAATAAAGAACAAGAGGATTTTTCAGATGAAGAACTACATGAAGTGGAGGCAAGTAATTTATAAGACGAAGAGTTTTATCAGGATACTCAACAGCATGAAAAAAGACACAGAAACCATAAAAGAGGATTAGTCAGAAATAAAGAATGCAATATCTGAAATAAACAGTAGTTTAAATGAAGCAGAGGATCAAATCAGTGATTTGGTGGACAAGGTAAAAAAAACAAAACAACAACAACAACAACAACAAAAAACAAACACCCAGGCAGAGGAGCAAAAAGAAAAAAAGAATTTAAAAAATTGAAGAGAGCTTAAGAAACATTTGGGACAACATGAAGCACAACAACATCCAATCATGGAATTACTAGGAAGAGAAGAGAGTAAGCAAGAGATTGAGAAACTACTTGAAGAAATAATGACCAAAAACTTCCCTAATCTGATAAAGGAAATAGATACACAAGTCCAGGAAGCTCAGAGAGTCCCAAAAAAGTTGGATCCAAAGAGGCCTACACCAGGATACATCATAATTAAAACACAAAAACTTAAAGACAAGGAGAAAATCCTAAAAGCTGTAGAGAAAAGCAGGTAGTTACATACAAGAGAACACCAATTAGACTGTCATCTGATTACTCAACAGAAACATTTCAGGCCAAAAAGGAGGGGCATAAAACATTTAAGGTGATGACAAGCAAGGACCTGTGGCCAAGGCTACTTTACACAGCAAGGCTATCATTTAAGATCAAAGGAGAAATAAGGAGCTTCCCAGATAAGAAAAAGCTAAAGGAGTTTGTTAACACCAAACCAGTACTGCAACGAATGTTAAAGGTCTTGCTTTAAGAAGAAGAAAAAGAAAAAGAGAAAGAAAAAAAAAAACAGAGAAAAATGATTTAACAATAAAATGGCACTAAGTACATACCTATCAATAATCACCTTAAATGTCAATGGCATAAATGCGCCAACTAAAAGATATAGGGTAGCTGAATGGATAAGAAAACAACACCCATATATATGCTACCTCCAAGAGACCCACCTAGGATAGAAAGATACACACAAACTAAAAGTAAAGTGAAGGAAAAAGATATTTCATGCAAATGGAAAGGGAAAAAAGCTGGAATAGCAATACTTATATCCAACAGAATAGACTTTGAAAGCAAAGCTATAGTAAGAGACAAAGAAAGATGCTACATAATGAGAAAGGAAACAATAGAGCAAGAAGATATAATCTCAGTAAACATTTATGCACCCTACATAGGAGTACCTAAATATGTAAGACATATCTTGATGGACATAGAGGGACAGGTCAACAGAAGTACAGTCATAGTCAGGGATTTTAACACCCCATTAACATCAATGGATTGATCTTCCAGACAGAAAATCACAAGGAGACTGTACCTTAAGAGATGAACTAGATCAAATGGATATAATTGATATCTTCAGAACATTTCACCCCGAAATAGTATAATATACTTACTTTTCAAGAGTACATGGACACATTTTCTAAGATAGACCACATCTTAGGACACAAACAAGTCTCAATAAATTTACACAAACAAGTCTCAATAAGAAGATGGAAATCATATCAGGCACCTTCTCTGTCATAATGTTATGAAATTAGAAATCAATCACAAAAAGAACACTAAAAACACACAAAGCCATGAAAGCTAAATAACATGTTACTGAGCAATGACTGGGTCAACAATGAAATCAATGAAGATATCAAAAGATACCTTGAAATAAACGAAAATGAGAACACAACAATCCAAAATCTTTGGGACACAGAGAAAACAATCCTAAGAGGGAAATTCATAGCACTACAGGGATATCCTCCCCCAAAAGAAAGGAAGGAAGGGATGGAGGGAGGGAGGTAGGAAGGAAGGAAGGAAGGAAAGAAGGAAGGAAAAGAAAAAGCTCAAATAAACTATCTAACTTTACACTTAAAGGAACTTGAAAAAGAACAAAAAAAAACAAAATTAGTTTAAAGAAGAAAATAATAAAGATCAGTGCAGAAATAAATGAAATAGAGTCTAAAAAAAAGAATGATACAAAAGATTAATAAATCCAAGAGCTGGTTCTTGGAAAACATAAACAAGATTGCCAAACCTTTAAACAGACTTATCGAGAAAAAAGGAGAGGACTCAAATAAAATCAGAAATGAAAGAAGAGAAATAGCAACTAACAACAAAAAATACAAAGGATTTTAAGAAAATTTTATGAACAAATATATGCCAACAAACTGAACAACCTGAATGACAGGATAAATTCCTAGAAACATACAGTCTTCTAAAACTAAATCAAAAAGGATCAGAAAATCTGAATAGACATATTATGGCTAGTGATATTGAAGCAGAAATAAAAAACTCCCAACAAACAAAAGCCCTGGACTGAATGGCTTCGCAGGAGAATTTGACCAAACATTCTGAATAGAACTAACACCTCTCCTCAAATTATTCCAAAAAAATTGAAGAGGAGGGAAGTTTTCCAACCTCCTTTTAACTACATCAGCATTATCCTAATTCCAAAAACAGATAAGGACACTACGCAAAACATATAGGCTAATATCCCTAATAAACATAGATGCTAAAATCCTCAACAAAATATTAGCAAACCAAACATGACAATGTGTCTAAAAGCTCATACACCATGACCAAATGGGATTTATTCTGGGAATGCAAGGTTGGTACAACATTAACAAATCAATCATTGTTTGTGATTCACCACATAAACAAAATAAAGGACAAAAATCACAAGATCATATCAATCTATGTAGAAAAAGCATGTGATAAATCCATGACTCAGTTATGATAAAAGCTCTCAGTAAAGTGACAATAGAGGGAACATAGCTAATCATAATAAATGGCATATATGACAAACACACTGTCAGCATCATACTCAATGGACAAAAATTACAAGCATTTTCCTTAAGATCTGGAACAAGAGAGGAATGTCAGCTTTTACCTCCCTTATTCAATATAGTATATATGTGTATATTTCTGAAGACAATTTAGAAGAACAAAAATAATAATGGTCAGATGCAGTACTAAAATATATAAGCACTAAGGTGAAGAAACATAGATAAATATTTCTATCTGTAAAAAAATTGCCTATGAGAATATTAAATCATAAACATTAAATTATGCTAAGCAGACATATTTTCCTATCTTAAAGGTGAAACATGTAAAGAATTTATCTTTTCTCTCGAAAAAGCAAAATGCGGGTCATCTAGCATCAACCTGTGACTTGAATCAAAATATGTTAGTATACCACATATAAATCATAAAATTACCTTAACAATTATACTGTCTATCACTGAGTTAAAATGTTCCGGAGAATAAATGAGAAAGCAATATGATAAATTTTATTCTAAGAAGTAAGATCAGTTCAAGACTTGGCTGAATATTTAGAGGGATTATTCTATTACCCGAGTTTTGATCATCTTTACTTACTTTTTAGCTATAGCTTTCTAACCACAGTGTGGCCTTTCCATTAAGGAGAAAAAAATTTAATATCCATTTAGTAAACATTCTGAGAAATAATTTTATTATGTGAGTTAGAAATATGAAATACAATAAATGGCTATTGTAATAACATTCCCTTGAAACTTAACACATACAATTTCAGAAAAAAATAGAATGGAATCATTATCACTAATGCAGGCCAATATTTATCTGAGGTTGTTTCTAAATACATATTAGCAGTTACCTTTATTTGAGACTAAGATTTAGTAAAATCTGGGAACCCTGAATGGTATGTGTTTATGTCAATAGTAACAGTTGGGTTTTATTTACCTAATATTATGATTGAAAATGTATATAATGATGTTGCCTAATTCTTATATAGAAGTTGTTTTGTATGCTTTAAGAGAGAACATAAGAATATTTTGCTTTAAAGTTGCAACTTGAATTAATGAATTTTTAACTTTATTCCAAAAAATAAGTTTCAAAGACAAGCTGCATTTCACTATTGACAATCTTTAAAATTAGATAGTATAATCACTCTCATATAACCATATCAGAGACTTTTAGTCTGCCAGCATGCATGCCCTCTCTATTGTCTATTTATCACCATCCGTTAACAACTGCACCATGTTTATACCATTTCTTTTCATGTGAAAATTTGTGGGCAAAGACTTTTATGTTACACTCATGCTCACATTATTTTGCTTGTGAAAGTGGCCTTTCTGCTTAAATGCAGGCTAAGTGGTCAAACAACCTGGTTAAAAGCATAAGCAGGTAATGACAGAATCAAAGATAAAATATTGAATCCTGAGACTTAATTTGTAATGAATCTATAGCTCACATGCCAAAATCGTTTGGCTACTCATAGTTTAAGGGATCCAAGGGAATACTTCAAAGAAATAGATACAAGGGAGGATGGGTCTTTGAACTAGGAGTTTCTTTTTGAGTGGAAACACGATTGCCAAAAAACCACAGATGTTCACCACATGAACAGGTGAAAAAATACTCCTCTTTCAAATATACTTATCAAAGTCTTTTCTGCCTTTCTGTAATTTTGTTTTAAATAGGCCTTATTTTTCAGCTGTTCTCTGCTAAAAAACCCTAATAAGTAAAGACAGATTGTATGACTTCATTAACAATGGTGAGCCAGAATCTCAAGGCCTTTTCTGAGCCTCTTTTCTCAGCATATGTAATTTCCTAATTGCTGTTCTCTAAAGCAAGAACTGCAATTAGAAAATGTTATCTGAGGACACAATTCAACTGAACATTATTTGGCATTTCAATTTGTTTTCTAGCATTGAATCATTGTAATAGAAATGGTACTTGAAAACTTTTATTTTTTGTCGTAAGCACCTGCAATTGAGTTTATGGTTAATCCACATGTATGGATTTCCTTTTTCAAATCTTCATTGGACCGTAAGCATAGTCATTATTACCCATGCAAAGTGGAAATGTTCTTAGTAGCAATTATGAAAGAAGGCAGAACAGCATTCATTTATGTATTTATTAACAGACTGGTGGAATTAATAAAATGGTCTGTGGAAGATTAAAGATGACCACAAATTCTTTGCTACTTCTTTTGAGAGGTGGATTCTTATTCCCTTTCCCTTGAATCTGGGCTTGCCTCAGTCAATTGTTGGGCCAATAAAACATTGCAGGAATGTTTAGGGACTTCTAAGGCTAAGTCTTCAGCTTTGCTGCTTCCATTTGGGCCTCTTAGAACACTTACTGAATGAAGTCATTTGCCAGTTTGTGAGGAAGTGCACGCAGACTCACGGGGAGGCTCATGAGAAGCACTGTCACAGCCGGATGATGCCGGCACAGGCAACATCGACGTGCCAGCTGTGGGAGGGAGCCATCTTGGAGGCAAATCCTCCAGCCTCACTTGATCCGTACCAGCAGATTCTACATCTAGTAGAAAAACCATTCCTGTCGAATCCAGCAAAAACTGCAGATTTGTGAGCAGAATTAAGATTGCAACATTTTAAGTTGCTAAATTTTGCCTTAATTAGTAATGCAGCAATAAATAACCAAAACAATGACCATGGGTCAAGTGAAATTATGCAGAGGAAGGGGGGGATTTTAATTCTTCTTTTACTTACTTAATGTATTATTATTATTATTTTTATCATTATTCTCTGTATATTTTAGTTATTATATGATGTTCCTATACCATTAATGGATGTTCTACCAGTATGGATGACAGTCTGTTAAGCTTGAAATTTTTCTAAATTGCTTACACTGGTTTTTATGTCTTGAAGAGCACACTCCAATAGTTTCCTATCAGAAGTTCCTTTACAGAATTTTCCCTATTCTGATCATTAGTATTGGGAACTAAGAACATATGTTAATCTTGTTAAAACAACATCACTCTACATAGGCTAGCAAATACACATACAATTGAGAAAAGTGATGGTAAAGGATATTGCTAATGTAGTGAGAGAATGCTAGTTCCCTAAAACTCTTTTTCCTTACTTCAGTAGCTGACAATATCAGTGACCTAGTTACTCAGAATCAAAAGGCAGTATTGTCGGATTTGAGTTTTCTGTATCACTCAGACTTAGATACTCAATTGCCCTTGGATCCTATATACATTAGAGCTCATACCTATTCACTTACCTTTATCTCTTGCAACCTCCGTGTGTTATCTTTTCTTACCTGCATAACTACAATAATGGAATTTCCTAATTCCCCATTTCTCCAACACAATACATTCACAAAGGAGAAGGATGATCCTTTTAAAAGGAAAATTACACCTGTGTGTATTACTGAAAAGTATATAATGAAAACCCTACAGGTCTTCACAAGACTTGACCTCCAAACACTTTGTCCAGTTATCTCTGTTTTGACAATATCGTTCTGGCACTCACATGCTACAAACATCTTTTCCTCCTTTTCTATTGCAGAGACTCTTCCTGGATCTTCAAGTTGCAGGCTCCTCTTGCTTCCTAGATATCAGTTCTCAATCCAAGTAACTCTGACCACTAAACAATCTAAGGTTACTTCCCTCTTCAAATCTCACTCACCATTAGTTTGTCCATAAAACTAACCACTAACTATCAAAGATTACTTTGATGATGTATTTATTTGTTACTTATTGTATATCCTCCCACCTTACCTAGTACACAGGTGCTCTAAGAATGGGGGACAGGTTCTTTGCTGTCTCAGAGCTGAGACATGTCCTATTTTAGCGATATTTCTCAAATCACACAATTCACTCTTTTAAAAAAAAGTAAAGTTTGCGTTAATTTTTGTTAGATGAACAAATAAGTAATTCTTATATTCCTTTCTGTAATATGCTTATCAAAGGACTTTTAACCACGTAATAAGCATAATGCCAAAAATCCTCACTTAAATCATAAGGAAACATAATTGTAAGAAATCTTTACTTTCTTTTGTATATTGCACAGATACACTAAATATATACGTTTTTACTAAGTTAATGTTAGGCAAAGATAAGAACAGAAAATGAGCCAATCTCTTCACCTTAGACTGACTCTAATTTTCTTTTGCTTTTGTTGTTGTTTTTCAAGTAGAAAAAGTCTAATAGCTCTTTTTAAAAATTACCTCATAAGAAGTAAACGACATCACCAAGAGAAGAGGAAAACAAATCTTACAGATGAGAAATGATGTCTGTCTTTTTTTATATAGCAGCTGTAACCATTTGAAAAGTGAAATAATTTTGAAATATAACCAAGTCTGCTGTACAAAGAAAAATGAAATGTTTATCCAATATTTTTTCCTTTAATTAAAGGTAAGAAATTGTGAAACATCAAATAAACATTTTGGGGGGCTTTAGGATATCAAAATTGGGTCCTGTTAGAATGAAAGATTAAATTCTTAAAAGCAGTGGTAAACATTTCAGTACTGCAGGATGTGGCAAATACCTACTAAGTTACTCATGAACAGAAGTTTTATATTAATGTGTAACTTTGTTCTAAATATTACTTTTTATTTCCAGTATTGTTTGGAAGTTGTCAACTGAATTTGACTCTAAACTTTTTTTTAAAAACTCTGGTGAGAAGAATCTCTGCTAGTAATATATATGTATCCTTTTTATATAGCTCTGAAGTAGAGAATTCATTAAAATAGTGTTACTTCCATCTGGCATCTTTTAAATTTGTAATAATTAAATTAGGAAATGGTAAAAACATAGATTTAGTAAGCATCTATGCTATTTCATCCCCCTCAAAAGCATAAATAAGTATAGCAAGAAACCTGAGAAAAATATTTCAGCAGTAGTTTATAACATTTGTAGTTACTGTTAGAAAATTATTTCAGTAAGTGTTTTTATGGAATTTCCTTTCTTTCAAGCAAATGGCAAGATGATTCTATCTTTTATAAAAAATAAATTGGGGTATTACTCATCTTGAAAATAAATATTTAATAATAATAAAGATAAAACAAAATCAGAGTTATAGCTAACAATTATTAAATATCATGAGTCATGCACTACTAAATCCTTTTCAATAATTAATTTCAATATTTAGATTCATTAATTCATTCTTTGTTATAATCTGACAGGGTATAAGCTACTTTTATACCCAGATAGTAGTGCTAAGAGATGGTAAATAACTTTCCTTACCCAAGTTCAATAGCCAGGAAGTGTTAAAATTAGCATTCAGACCAAGGCCAGCAGCCTGACTCCTGAGCCTACGGTCCTGATCTTTATGCTGTGCTGCCTCCCGATGGAAGTTTTAGGTTCTCAGCACATGCAGGCCTATCCACTACATAGCACATTAAAAGATAATGATCTTTGCAGCTAAGCAAGCATGTTCAAATACCACTTCTGCTACATATAATTTTTTTTAATCATTTTGAAGTTCCCTTACTTTTCTGAGCTCTATTTTTCCTTCTTCAGTAAAAAATCATCTTTCCCACCTCTCAAGAGTTGCTATAAAATGAAATATACTTATCTATGGAGATCTGTCCAGCATTGTGGTTGACATGAGTTTGTTGATTAGTAAATATTAATTTCCATTTCTTACTTTTTAATATGATAAGAACTATGTATAAAAATCTGAGTGTGTACCATAGTCATCATATGTTATTTCAAAGATTAGGAAGGTTAATAAATATTGCTTATTAGATTAGAGCTGATTTCCTAAATAATCTGTGTGTTCCTTTGACTGTGGTGAGGAACTGTATTTAACAAAAAGAATGTACTCAAGTTTGCCTCATAGGTTTTACTCTGAGATATTCAAAGGGAGCTGAAAATGATTATATTTGGAACTGAGTTCAAGGTTATAATAAATTATGATGGATTGCAGTTCTGGGTTAGTGATATTCAGGACATTCTGTTAGATTTTCAGGCTTACCATGTGGGATTGTGAATTCTTTGTAACATTTTAATGGTATTAGTATTCCCTGCAAATATTTCCTTCTACTTTGTGTTTCTTCATGGTCATAAAGGTTCACTTTTAATTAACTAGTAATTTTGATGCTATACTGGACAGTATGAATAATATATAATTTTTAGATAGCATTTGCTTCATCCAAGATTTTCAATTTTAATGAAACAGTTTTTAACCAGTTGCTATTTTATAAGTATCATGTTGTCCCTTTATATAAATTATTTAGTCACTTGCATTTTTGACAGTGTATGTTTACAATTATCTTTTTTCTTAAGTTAATTGTAGATTTACTTTTATTATTTTGTATTTTTTAAATACTTTTTTATAATACATTTATTTGTTTTTATCTTTAATACTTTTCCACCTTTCCTTCCATTTATTTTGGCCATCTCTTTCTCTTATTTATTTAAATGTGTAAGTTTGTTATTTTAAATATTTACTTAGAAAATAAAGGTGTTTATGGTACAGATCCTCATCTGAGAATGTCTTTAATTTTGCTAATAAATACTCATACATCGTGGTTTTTTTCTTTCTAGACTGTATAAAACTAAGGTATTTGCTTTCCCTCTGCTATCAGGAACCTTTAAAAAGAGAAGTTTGTGTTTCAGTTTTTGTTTGAATTTTTGGTAAATTCCTGGAGGTTGGGATTTTATTTTATTTTTTAAATAGGTTTTAGTTTTGCCATGGTTGGGTGGCTCGGTTGGTTGAAGCATCGTCCTGTACACCAGTGGTCCCCAACTTTTTTGGCACCATGAGCCGGTTTAGTAGAAGACTGGGGCACGGGATGGGTTGGGGGTAAGAAGACAGGAGGCATAGCTCATGTGAGCTTTGCTTGCTGCTGGTTCCTAACAGGTCACTAGGTGGGGACCCCTGCCATGCACCAGAAAGGTTGTATGTTTTATTCCCAGCCTGGACACTTACCTAGATCGTGGGATCAGTCAGGGTGCATTCAGGAGGCAGCTGATTGATGTTTCTCTCTCATATCACTGCTTCTCTCTCCACCCCCCTCCCTTCCTCTCTCTCTAAAATCAGTGAACATAACGTGGGCGAGCATTTTTAAAAAATAGACTTAATTTTTACAGCAATTTCAGGTTTACAGCAAAAATGAGAGAAAGTGTAGAGATTTTCCATATGCCTCCTGCCCCACACATGCATAGCCCCTTAACCAACACCCTCCACCAGAATGGTACATTTGTTACAATGAATGAACTTATACTGACATATCATTACCATTCAAAGACCAGTATTTACATTAAGATTCATATAAACTAACTTGTAATTTCCCTACGTTATTGCCAGAGAATACAGTATATAATATATCTATTTTTACAGAATTTCTAATAGTATAAAGAATTTGTTAGGATCTATTTTTATGTTTCATGGGCATGGGAAATGAAAGTACATTGTTTATGTTCAGGACATATAATATATTTGACAGTGTGTGTGTGTGAAAAGTAATCAAAACAGTCTGGTACTGGCATAAAAACAGACACATGCTCATAGATCAGTGGAACAGAATAGAGAGCCCGGAAATAAGCCCATGGTTTTATGGTCAATTAATATTTGATGAAGGGGACATGAGCATACAATGGAGTAAGGACAGTCTCTTCAACAAATGGTGTTGGGAGAACTGGACTGCTACATGCAAAAAAATGAAGTCAAACCACCAGCTTATACCATACACCAGAATAAATTCAAAATGGATAAAATACTTAAATATAAGTCCTGATACCTGGACTTAAACACTGGAAAATGTAGGCAGTAAAATTTCAGATATCTTACATAACAATATTTTTGCTAATATATTTCCTAGGGCAAGGGAAATAACGGAAAAAACAAACAAATGGGACTACACCAAATTAAAAAGCTTCTGCACAGCTAAAGAAAACATCGGCAAAATGAAAAGAGAACTGGCTGTGTGGGAGAACATACTTGTCAATGATACATTGGGCAAAAGTTTAACCTACAAAGTATGTAAAGAACTGATATGACTAAACACAGGAAAACAATCTGATTAAAAAATGGTTATTATTAATAAATCAACAAACAAAAAGTGCTGGCACAGATGTGGAGAAAAAGGAACCCTAGTGCACTGTTGGGTATGCTGGTTGATGTAGCCACTGTGGGAAACAGTATGGAGTTTCCTCAAAAACTTAAAAATGGAACTGCGTTTTGACCCACTGATTTCACTGCTGGCAGTATACCCTAAGAATGCTAAAACACCAATTCAAAACACTTATGCACCCCTATGTTCGTAGCAGCACTCTTTATAATAGCCAAGATTTTGAAACAGCCCAAGTACCCATCAGTAGATGAGAGGATCAAAAAACTGAGGTACATTTACACAATGGCATAGTACACAGTAGAAGAAAAGAAGGAATTCCTACCTTTTGCAACAACACAGACAGAATTGAAGACTATTATGCTAAGTGAAATAAGTCAGTCAGTGAAATATGTCAGTCAGTGAAAGATGAATATATGATCTCACTTATAAGAGGAATCTAATGAACAAAATAAGCTAGTGAGCAAAATAGAGCCAGAGGCATGGAATCATGAAATAGACTGACAGCTCTAAGAGGGGAAAGTGAAGGGTGATAATGGCAGAAAGAAGGGGAAGGGATTAGTTAAAGAACATACATGAAGGACCCATGGACATGGGCAACTGTGTGGGGATTGACTATGGAAGCGGGGGGGTGGGCTGAGTGGGGCGGTGTGAAAGGAGGAAAATAGGATGATTGTAATAGCATAAATAAAAAATCTTAAAATTTTCAAAAAAGGTCTGCCAATGAGACAAAGAGAATTTTATGTCTCTTGTATATATATCAATATTGTAAATGTTATTATTATTCTTAATATATTTACTTATTCATCTATACATAAGCAATAATAGTCTGAGTTTAAGTTTCCTACAGTTATTTTGTTTATTCCATTTTATATTTACGAAAATGGTTTTAATACGAGTTCTGATCGATATATAAAACTTCCTAATAACGCCCCACTGTGACTTTTTATGGTTTATGAATTATCATTATACACTTCCCTTTGCTTCATTTTTATACTTTCTATATTACATTTGACCTCTTAGTACTGATATCATAATTGCTTTCTTTTGATTTGCATTTACCAAATGGTTTGTGTTATTGTTGTTAACTTTCAAGTAATTGTATAGCTATAGGAGGGGTTGGAGTTTCTATTTTTGATAAAATATGATGGTATTTACTTTTCTAAGACAATTGAATCTCATTTATAAATATTGATATGTCAAATACTTTTGTGCTTAGAAAATTTTATGTATTATAATATTTGCCTCCAGGGCTTGTTTTAACTGTTGGGTTAATAATTTCCAGGGTCCTATTCCTACCACATGTCTACTCCTCAGTTTCCTCCCTTGTTTTGGTGCACTGTACATTCATTCTTTACACTTTGGGCTAGAGATTCATCCTCCTTTCACTGAAGACAGTTTTTCTTGGCACTCAATTAATACTTACTATTTTAATTATTCATTTGTTTACACAGTTATAGCTAAGAATTGGGTAGAAATACCTCTACAAGACTGTTTTTGAATAGGAATTATGTGGCCCACTTTAATAAATATTGTGGTGAGATTTTTTACCTTGGTTCCAACTGAACCACTGTCTCATAGTGGTACAGAATGCAGTTCTGCCCACCAGGTGCTTGTACCCAATTACTGATGTCATGACTACAGAGAAAACATCAAAAAGTCAATTGACACACACACACACACACACACATATGTGTGTGTGTGTGTGTGAATTAATTAACAAAATTATTTATAAGATAATTTTTGTTATTTATAACAAAATTAACAAAATAATTTATAAGATTGATATGTAAAGGTACACAAATAAAAGACATGGCATTCAGGAAAAATGACAAAAATTTTAGACAATTAATGGTTGATAGGCGACTGAGCTGTGTCTCTTTATTGCTTATAGGTCATTTTCATTAGAGTGAAGGTTCTTTTTATTTTTCCAGAAAACTATATGTTATCCTGATTCTGCCATTTCTTAATCTTTGTTATAAAATTTTTGAAAACACAAAACTAGAACAGCATAATGAACCCCCGTATCCATGTTACCATTACCCTCTTCAAGTTGTATCAATATTGACTAACCCAGCTTCACATAGACCCCCACCAGGGGTAAATACATAGGAATAAACTTAACAAAGAAAGTAATGGACCTATACACTGAATGCTGTAAGTTATTAATGAAAGAAATAAGTCACACAGCTCTGCCTTTTCATTGATTTTGTAACTGTTACTGAAATTCTTTCCTATGCCTTAGCTGCCTTATTTGTAAAATTGAATATTGATGACATTGTTCTTATCAGCATGTATGGAAATGCTTTTTAAAGTTTTATTCAAACAACTGTGATACTAATATCTAAATTAATATAACTTCTGGGAAAACATTAGCAAGAAAGTAACAGCCAATACTCAATAACAAAAGAAACTAACTTGTATTTCTTTAATTAGTAAATCTGTGGTTATAAAAAGACACATGGCATATAACTCAAGTGGGTGTGTTCCAGTACACTGCCCATAGTCACTAGTAACTTGCATGCCAATTTACTCATCTCCTCCCACTACTATGTTTTTCGGGCCTCCTCCAAACTGTTGTGCAAATTAGTTTTTTGTTATTAATCAGTTAACCTTTCTGTAGAGAAAATGAAAAATTTTCAGTGATGATTAATCTCACTCTTCTGTACATAATATCAAGGATATTATGCTCATCATTATTATTTTTTTAAATTCTTATTTTAAGTGTATTATTAAACCTTCTTTTCTCCAAACAACATAAGCAAAGCTGGATGATTCTTTAACAATGAAATGCTGCCAGCTGGTACTCCAGCCTGGTGGAAGTCACCGTGTGTTACCACTTTATCTTAACATAACTCCTTAAATATGAAAATGTGAAAAGCAACTTAAGTTCATGAATACCTTTGGATATGAGCCATGGAAAATAGCAACATTTTAATGCTATAACCAACCATCAGGGAGTTGTGGTGGGAAATGAAGGATAACAAGCAAAACTGATATACATTAATTACTTTAGCTCACTTATGTGACTTTCATCTTAACTGTCCTCTGAAGGTGTTGATGCCACACTTAGAATTTAATGCATGCTTATTAATGCCAAAATCAGATTAGTCCAACTCCAAAGATACAGAAAAAATGGAAAAAATGTCCAGCTGAGAATGAGTAGTGTGGGTTAAAAAGCTTATTTTGGTCCTTTTTATGGTTATATCACAACTTTATTGCTTATCTTAGGACAATTCTGCTTTATACAGACCAGTGAGTAGTTTTTATTTTCTTTCATTAATTCTAAAGTGTGGGTTCCTCCATGGCTGGTATTGCTCAGTGGGTTGATTACCAGCCTGCAAACTAGTGGGTCGCTGGTTCAATTCCCAGTCAGGGCACATGCCTGGTTTGCAGGCTGGTAACTACACATCCCCAGTTGGGGATGTGCAAAAAGCAACTACACATTGATGTTTCTCTCTCTCTCCTTCCCTTCCCCTCTCTCTAAAAATAAATAAGTAAAGTTTAAAAAAATAAAGTGTGAGTTCCATTATTAACTCATAAATTACTTCACTGACTCACTTCTTCTCATGTACTCAAGAAAACGTTTGGTTAATTTTAGATTTGACACTTTAAGTCATTAAGTCCTTCACTTACAGAATAAAACATGCTATACTACAAAACAAAAAATGTAATAAAATGTTTAAATAAGTTTTGGAAAATAAAAAAATTAAATGAAATGAAATGCTTTAGATACATATTAAAAATAATAAAAGCAGGTTTTTTGCGTTATTTAGTATATATTACTGAATCAGAGACAGAAGAAAGTTACTTTGTATTATGGAGGAATTATAGCCACCACTTTACTGCAAGATTAAATAAGGTGTAGTCTGTGGGAAATGTGAAGTGGTAGAGAGAGAGGTTAACGTTCTGGTCATTGTTCCCCCTTTCTCCTCCCTCCCTTCAGTAAACTGGAGCTGTCCTGTTAGCTTTGACTTAGGCAACTGACCCCTTTCCATGGCTCCGTTTCAGATTTGTGTGACCTCTGTACTGCTCTGAGAAATAAGAAAAATGGTCTAGTCACTCTAAAGCTCCTCTCGCCCCCATTTTCCTTCTCCTGCTTTGCTTTTCTAGGCCACTGGAAATTTGGGTAGCAAGGGCACAGAGCATAAACAGGTGTTCCCTTCATCCTTCCTGCCCTTCGGAGGGAGGTCACACTGCCTTTGAGAGCCCTCTGACAAGGTGTTGGGCAAACATGCATAGTTTTAACACCCAGCTGGCTCTTCGCACATAACTTTATAATATTTTATTTGATGGTCATAATTAGAAAGGAATAGGAAATATTCTGATATCTTGTGTTAGCCTCTAACTGAGAAAGAAGGTAAGAGGGCAAAAGATGGTCTGGACTGGTTTCATAACGGAACACAAAACTGAAGGCGTCTGTGGTGGGCTTGACCTCAGATAGATGCTCCGAGTGGTACGGAACATTGACTCTTGTGAATGTATAATTTAAATGGTCAGTACTCTTTAGCAATTTAAATTATCCTTTGGATATTTCAAATCTTCTGGAATTTAATTTGTTTCTGAAAGATGAAACCATAAAGTAGATAATTCTGTTGTGCTAAATAACTTTAAGATGGAATTATTTTTAAACATTCACTTACAGGTTGTTTGACATTCAGAGCATCATTTTTTCCCCAAATAAGTAAGTTTATAAAATCTGACCATATTTTCAAATCATTTCTACAGGCCTTTCTAGGGTCCTGTCACTAAATCTTTCCACTCCTCAGTCCACGTACCACTTGAACGTTTTTCTTTCACAAGCCCCCTGTATGTAATCTTGATCCTGTCCAGATTAGATCCAGCATTCACACCTATGGTTTGTTTTGTTCATTTTTTCCTCATAATTATCCAAAACAACCGACCTTGGAAACTTAGTTCTCATGACTGAGTCTTTGCTTTGTTCTTTTCAGTCAGCCACAGCTCTGATAATACTGTTCCACCTACTCAAGGACTTTTAGTGCTAGCTCTCTCAATGATACCTTACTACCAACCTTCTCCAATAATGACATTGACAAAAAACCCTGCTCTAAGCAATTTATATATAACCATTACTACAGTGTCCTAAGGCTGGGGCAGTTAAGAAACTGAAGCACAGAGTAATTAATTCATATTTCCAAGATCACAGAACTTAGCATTAAGAAGAGTTGGGATTTGACCTTGGCTTAGGCAGCCAAGGTCTCCAATCTATGTAGGAGACCACTCTGTGAATTGCCCAGTTCCCCGTGGTTCATCATATAACTTATTTCTAAACTCCTCATTTCCAAACCTCGCTGTCCCTAGTTCCACTGGAATATCTATCTACCCATTATCTTTCCTAGAACCCTCTGAAATGCTTACAGTTATGCTATCAGTGTCGTCTCCTCACTATATATATATATCTATATATATATATGGTAAATCAATTTACTTCTTTTCAATTTGACTAAGGAACAGTGCTGTGAATACATGAAAAAAATATATATATATGAAGAATTCCCTTGTCTTCAGTGAACTTCCTAGTGATAGAAGTTGGGGAGGCAAAGATGCCAGAATCTAAGGGATTAGAAACAGTATTTTCCTTCCTGAGTAGGACAACTGATATAGTAAGCCCACAGCACAATTATACTCCACTTTTTTTTTCACCTCACTAAAATTCAATTTTAAGTCCATATTTTTAATAATATCCAAAAGGGCTTATAGAAAAATGTTGATCTTTATAAGTAAGATCATTAGGCAAAAATAGGACTGGTTATAAATTGCTTGAACTTCTCACTTGTCTAGAGATGGCTCCATAGAGGAGCAGAAAACAGTGGACTAAAATGTTCATTCTACTTGGGAAACTAAGGGGGTGACCCAGAGTCAGGTGAGTCTTATAGGTATAATTATATTAGTTGTCCAAGGTGGCTAAGGACATTCCAGGCAAAAACAAGTATAAATGTACTAACAATTTGAGTTAATTTTAGGGATCATTCATTATGTCAGTTATTCATTTTAAGTATATAAGATTGCAGGGCCTTTTCTACTTCTTTCACAATATTGAGAATGATGACAAACTATTTCAATGCAAAAATCATATCACTATTTTACATTTTGACATAACTGAATTCAGAAAGAAGTGATGCTCTTTTTACAAATTATATAGCTAATGATGGTTGGTCTGAGATTCAGACCCACAGATATTTAGCTCCTAAGGCAATGCACATTGCTCTAAGCCAGAAAATACCTTGAGGTTTAGGCTGAAATGAGCCAAAGTTGAGAGACATGTTCATGGGGTTAAAGAGTTAGGGATCAGATTATGGAGTAAAAATAACACAATAACAAAATTCTGCTGGTTTTCTAGAGGAAGGTTAAAGAAGATACAGACAGTTTTTAGGATATCAAAATAACCCAACCATTGGGTGTCTCAATAACAACTGCAGTGAAGTTGAGGAAGGAAAACAGTGAGTATCTGAAAGCAAAACCCAGAAGATTTGACAATCAATATGCCTTGTTGGTTTTAACTCTTTAATTTGAGCAGAGTTGTTTGGCTGTTGCAGTGGAAGAAGGGTAGGTGTTAGAAAATGAGTTCAACGGAGAAACTTTTTTCATTAGAGATAATAGGTTTGAAGTAAAAGCAGGAATGAGAGGGCATGAGAGATAAAGAGATAGATGATAGATTAGGTGATAGATACATGGTAGATAGATAGATGATAGATAGGTAATAGATAGATGACTAGACAGATAGAACAGTGAGAGAGAAAGAGAGACAGAAACGCCTTGAGAAGTAAAGATTTCACCCTACTGCTTGACTTCTTGTTACTGAGCCCACTCACCGATACCTGTCCCACAGAGGTTGTTCAGTTAAAGTGGCCAGACAGAATTATGCACCTTCTATTCTGCTCTGACCTGCACCCCTTGCCAACCTGCTGCTCCTTGGACACCAGCAGACAAAATGGACTTAAGTAACAAATTAGCTGACTACAAAATGAATACAGCTATACAATGCAGTGGTCTGATTCTGCATTTTTTTCTATGAACACAAAGAATAACAGTTATCATTTATTTAATGCCTATCGTCTTCAGACAGAATATTACCAGGTTCTAATACATTATCTCATTGATTCCTACAATACTCCATGAGGACAGTTATATTATTATTCGTCCTTTGCAAATACAGAATTGAGGCTTAAACAAGTGTAAACCAATACCCTAAACAACCAGTAAGCAATAGAGCTATTCCACAAATCCAGCTGTTTGATTTTAAAGCCCAAGCGTTTAACATTACCATAAACTGCTTCTACAAATTCTCCCTGAATCCAGTTGGATAATGCAAGATCACATCTCCATCATCTATATTATGTTAAAATCCAAACTTTTCAGAATTTCAGAACGTTTATGTGTGGCTTGTGCAAGAAGCTTAGCTTAGCTTTATTTCCCCACACTCTCTGAAACATATCAATGCTATGTCTATATGCACTCCAAATTCCACCCTTCCAAAGATCGTTTAATTCTACTTCTTTACAGCTATAGCATTTTGTATAAAACTTTGTTATCATATTCACTCCATTTTTATTTGTGCTTTCATGTCTGAATCTTTCTCATGCATATCTCAAGAATCTCCATTTAATTCATTTCTGTGTTCTCTTCGAGCACAGTGTCAGTCATTATGTGGCCACCGAATCACAATTGGAGAAGCAAACTAAAGACATTCCGTTTGCTAATAAACTGTGGGATTCCTTTCTATTTTCCCTCCATTTATCTCTGAAATGGTAGTTTGGTCCACCAAGTGTGTATGAGGTTGGGGAGGTGGCAGGGGTGAAACACTCTAGTAGAAGTAGCTTCTTGAGCAGGTTGGCACAGGGCTCTGGACAGAGTACAGGGAAAGGAAAGGTGTTCATATTGCTACCCTGCTTTTTCATCAGTTAATCTTTGTCATTATACATGTAGTAAATGACTGCCTTAGTTCTCTTGAAAGAACTTTCTAATAGATGATTAAAATGGCTTGAAAATGCTCTAGCACTTTGAGAGAAAGGATCACTATCTGCTGGAGGAGAAACAGATGACCGTATAGATAGGAAAGACCAGAAGTACAGTGAGAGTATTTTTGCTTTCTATTTAAAATAATGCAATTGCTGTCAACAAGAAAGAATAACAACTTCAAAAGTTTTACAGTGCTCCCTCCAATTCCGACATATTTTGACAAACATTATGTTCTTAATTATTTGCCAGAGAGTAAAACATTAGGCACTGCATTTGAGATCAAATATTGAAGATAATAAAGAAGGAAGAAGGAAATTAACATTTAAAATGCTTTTAAATAGCACATAAGTTCCTTCTTTAGGGGGAAAATATTATTTTATATATATATATAATACACACACGCTCAATGTTTTAGAGTAGTAAATAATTCAAGACAACAAATACTAAATAATATAAATTAACAAAAATGATTGTAGATAAATTATTCAGTCATAATGCCATTAAAGAGGAAAATGGGACTAACATAAATTAAGAAAAGATTGGTTTTCAATAGCAATGTTAAAAATTAAGACTTAAGTTACAAAACATTAACTATATTAGGAATATTTATTTTATCTATTCAGGCCAAGAGAATTTGTACAAATCAGATTTTTTTAAATAACTTAATATATTCAGTGGCCAAAAGAGAGAGAGATGATGAGGCAAAATCAGTCCTACAAAGTGGGAAGGCTTGGTTAGGGTAGTTGCAGCCTATAGAGTATGACCAGAGTAGCATGGATTCTTTTCCTTGAAAAAAATCCATGGAAGGAACTGTAGAATAAAGAAGCTGCATAAAAGTAGTTGAATTAGGATGTAGGATGTGGGATTAGTTAACAGGGCCCTGAAGGTTGTTCGTAATCAATGATATCAATAAAGATTGGTTTCCTAAAGACAGGAGGAGAACCATAAAAGGTGATGGCACCCCTTGAAGCAAGCATAATTGGTCATAATTTTGGTGAAAGCTGACCAGTTCTTAAAGATGATGGTGAAATTCACATAATTCTCTCTGTGAGCAGTTTCAGTGGTGACTTGCAAGTGATTCTAAATGATCCTCAAGGGATGGATGGATATATGTACACACATATATATGTATTATATATTATATATATATAATTACATATTATATATATTATATATACACATGTATAATATGTAATTATTATAACATGCATAATATGTAATTATATATAATTACATATTATATATACACATGTATATGCATATAATACATATATTGTATAATTATATATAATTATTACATGTTATACATATATTATTATATAATATATAATTATTATAATATATTATTATATATTATACATTATATAATAATACAGTATTATATATTATACATATATTATATATAATTACATATATAATTATATATATAATATATTAAGATATATATATATCTTAATTAACAAAATGGACTCCCCATGAAGATGACCTAAGTTTTTTAAGCTCAATTCTTATGCTAACAAAACTATTAAATTTGTGATGAATGAGAAAAAGAGATGTAGGAAAAATATTTGAACAATTATTATTTTCTTATTACTTTAAAAGTACTCTGTCAACACTAAGAAAGTTCAAATGATTCCAAGAAGTGAATTATTGACCTATTATATTCCCTAGGAAAACTAAGATATTTCTACATGAGCTTGAAACAATATCTTTTCCTTTAGTTTTGAGCAGTGTTAAACATTTCCCCTTAGGAATTTCAGCAACAGTAGAACATTATTTTTAAATTAACTTTTTCATTAAATGCTTGTTTCCCTTGAAAAGAGAGCAGCTGTTAGTGCTGGCAGACTTTTTCCCTCCAATCTATGAGTGCAAATCAGAAACAATTTGTTTTGTGAATAATCTACAGTATGACAATTTGTCTACAAATATGTCACTGCCTGTTTACCTCAGTGTGTGTCAATTGGATTTAGCCCCTTATTTTCAGAGAAAAGAGTAAGGAAATCTTGACAGCGTCCCTGCCTGCAGGTCTGGCACTGAAGCCTCTCCCTCAGCTTCCGGTTGCCACTAAGAACCACGGGGAAGGAGAAGCCACACACTGAGCAGTGTGGGCTTTGCAGACTAGGCCAGCCACAAAATTAGAGACCCAGGCTCTCACTGCGAGTGCAGAGAGCTGTTCACACAGGGGAAGGGCTTTCCCTACAGCACTTTGATTAAGTCTAGGAAGAGCCTTAACAGACTGCCATTTACTAGAAAGGAACCTTTTACAGACAAGTGCTGGGGGGATGGAGTTTGATATATTTCTTCTGTCAGCTCCCTCTTTACTGAACAGCTGATGCTTGCATTAAAGGAAGATCAAATAAAAGGCTTATTCAGCATTTACCAGATTTCCAGGAAGGAAAAATAAACTCAGCTTTAGCTACTTATATAAGTATATCCTTCTATATGTCAGTTTATATCACCTTGTGTGATATATGATTCACCTTGTGTATTTAGTATTACAATGACCAAAGCTCCTTCCCAATGTTAGGCACGGTTTTCTCCTTTCACCTAGGCACATATACTATCTTCACAAAATTGACTTGAGCAAGTGAACCCAAGAACCTCACTAGGTTGTTTCTATGGTTTATGGATTACTTGGAAAGATGCTAACATTGTTATTTTGCGACACATGATAAATGTTCCCTTTCATAGCATTTAGCAGCAGCATTAGTGTTATGATAACTGAATTACTAATCTCTATTCCTTTTCCAAATGTTTGGCTTTTTATAATATTTTTTTCAAAACCAAGATGTAGGAAGGAAATGGCAAACTCAATACACAATTGATTTAAAGTGCCGAGCATGTATCCATTTGCTACATGAATGCATATTATAGATACTTATTTATTAATGGTTCCAGATGTATTTGGAAAATAAATTTCAAGATCAGGGCAGTCCAAAGATATTTATCTCAAGCCTCAATTATGCAAGAAGGCAAAATCTGAGAAAAAAGGCAAACATTACTTATTTTATACTGAGACCATTCAAATATATGTTATGTAAATAGGGACATGGGCTAGAGGAGTCAATACTAATTTTTCTTTAAAATTTACTTGCAAAACTACAAGTGTTACATCACACACAGACTTCTTCATGAGAGACAAGTCCTATCTACCTACCAGGACTGGTTTCTGTTCAAATCTCATTATAGTAGGAAAATAATAATGTAGAGAGACCCAAATTTAGGGGGAGAGTATTCTTTTATCCCAGCTATTGTGGCTATCTGGAAACAACTTAAAACAAAATGTGCTGTGTAGAGATAGTAAAAGCTTCTTTATTTCCTCTATGTATAAACTATTTATTGAAGATATAATAATATATTGTTAGACAAAGAATTAAAAATTAAATACAACTATGAGTTAACATTTTAAAAAATGATTCCCTCTTAATTTTTCTATGTACAGGAAGAAAAGAATTGTATAAATTCTTTTTTTATAAATAAATTTATTTATAAATAAAATGCATAGTAAACTTTTGAAAAAATTAAGCACAACGTGAGATAGAGGGAAACATAAAACTCCACGTATGATAGAGAGGCTGGAGACAGGTGGATAAAGATGGTGGGTTGAATAAACCCGTTAGTTTTTGTTTTCCACTAAAAAGAGAGAAAATACTTTTCAAAGAGTCATAAACTTACAAGGAACAAGAAAATGAATAGATAAAACAGCAACTAACTTTTTTGAATCTGGAATGATGGCAGATGCATGTAACTGACGCAGCATATCCAAGAGAGCTGAATTATAAACTGGCATGGGGAAAGAGAAATGACACAATTTATACAACAGAACCAGGGAAAGAGGTAGAGATTGGTAGCACTGGGTGCTTCTTTAAGTGGGAAAATAGGCAGAAAACAGGGGAATTGTATGTAAGATTGTTGAAGAAGCAGTTAGAAACATCCTGCCTCTTCCTGTTGCAGGTCTGTGACTGACTGCAGTGTGGGACCGAACGCCTGGCCTGATACCCTTCAGTGAAAGACTTGTGACTTTACTGTTATGAGTGCTACTTCAGATAGACACATGTCAGGGATTTCCTTAGTTTACAGAAGACCATTATATTCAAGATCTCACTTGCACTCTGGGTGGACCATGCTAATGCCTTAATCCTTACAGGTTGCTAGAGGTCTAACTAAGCCAAAGTAAGGAAAATTCGGAAGGGCTGCTTTAGTTCCAGAGCTCTCTGTGGGGTCAGTTGAGTATGTCATTGGGACTATATCACAGTTCAACTTTTTTGTCTGCACAAGTATTTCCTTCCTTCATCTCTGCAGGTATTGAAACCAAGGGATTGCCTGAGTAAACCTCTTGCAAGATAATTCAATTTCAAAGCTTCTTTTCCAGGAACCTGGCCTGCTATAATGGTTCTTCCTAATCTGCAAAGAAGACTAGTGACATATTCTGAGCAGTCTGTAAAGCAAAGAGTTTTTCCTAGAAAGGGGAACTCGAGAGAGAGTTCAGGGCAGGAATTTTATACTTAATAGAAGTCAAATAAATATATATTTATACACCAGATGGAGATACAAATTTTTGTCCCTTGCAGATTGCCTTTAGGGTCCTTAGATAAAGCCTTCTCTGTAGACTATGAATAGCCTAAGAAGAAAGATATATGTACACCTACAGTTAGGTAAAATGGTGCAACCAGATAACCTTACAGTAAAACTTGCAGTGAGCCCCATGACAGCAAAGAGCTTATAATATGTTGCTCTGATGCTTTAGAAAAATATCTGAGGTAAACAAGTATATATATAAACTCATTAATATGAATGATAGATATCAGGATATATTTTTTAAAAAACATGGAGGGGTCCAGGCCAACACAAAACACACTGTTAAAAGATTAGGTAAATAGTAATTATTTACATTTTCAGATTAGAAAAAAAAGAAAGTATTACATGTGTGGAACAAGAACAGGATGCTATAAGAAAGAAAGAATAAAGAGTTTCTAGAAATAAAGATGATGTTAGTTTGAAAGAAAAACTAACATGAAGTTGAAAAGACTTGAGACTACTTCTCTGAAAATATACCAAAAAGGCAAAGATAGGGAAAATAAGAGAGATCATAAGAAATATGGAGAATTACTCTATAAGGTCCAAAATACAAATTCATGATATTCTCAAAAAGTAGAACTGAGAAAAAAACAGAAAGAGAAAATCACCAATAAAATAATCAAGAAAAACCTTCAGTTTCCATATTAGAGGAACCAACAGAGGGCTTTGCAAAATAGGTGAAAATAGACCCAAACCAAGCTATGTTATTATAAAGGAACAAAATAATTCTACCAAAAAAAAATGCAATGTCCTTGGAATGGTATGGAGTAGAGTATGTAAACAGTTCTTTGAATTCTCAGAGCAACCTTGGAAACTACAAGATAGTGGAGCAATAGAAATGTTAATATCAATAAGATTTGGTTGGCAAAATTCAGCTAGATGAAGACTAATTTCTTCAATAAGTTAATGCTAGGATGATGGGAGTAGCAAGAGAATTGTTAGTAGCAAGAGGATTGTTCAAGAGAAATCTAGATCATGTTAGTCTTCTTTGCTTGGATCTTTATTCTCACAAGCCATCCTCAAAAAAATGGAGATAGTTGGGGAAGACTAAACATGACCTAGTAATTAAATATATTTACAATATTTAATTTATTGATTGTGTCACTGTTATTGTGGTTCTGATTTTAAAAATAGCTCTTATCTACAATAGTACAGATACACACTGAAATATTTACAACAGACATCCTATTTTAGGGAATTTCCTTTAAAATTTTTCTGTCCTTTCCCTCCTCTCCTGCCAAAAAAGTACAAAGTAGTGTGAGTAGATGAAGCAAGTTTAGTTGAAAGTTTATGGGTTCTAAAGCTCAGTGATGGGCAGAGGGAGATCAAGCTATTATCTTTCCCTTTTTTATGTCCTGAAAATATCTATAACAAACATTACTTTTAAAATCTGAAGAGATGCCCAGCTAAATAATCAAGAGAAAAAAGATACAACACAGGCATTTTTAGAAATACAAGAGCTCCAAAGCTTTACCTCACATGTTTTCCTGAAAGTTGTTGGAGAAGCTGGGGCTTCAAGATGAGAAAATAAAGCAAAAACTATAGAACACATGGGGTGGAGAATATAGAAAATAACGACACAGAAAGGATATAAAGGGAATCCTTTACAATGATTGTATCACTTTCTGCTTCCTGTGACTGTTCAGACCGACAGAAAACATACACATGCACGTGTGTACACACAGGGACCTATTTTCCATCGACCTCATAATCATGTGATACCAGATTTGACTTAATCTTTTGACTCCTGCTAATTGAATGAAGACAGAAAGTGGGATGGACTCAACAACACCATTTCATGGTATCTGGAAAACAGTGGTATTAGGAAATCACAAAGCTCTCATGGGTTCCAGGGAATGTTCTTCCAGGCACTGGCTGCACTGTTTCGTACATCCAAGAAGAACAGTTATGAACATCCTTTAAAATGTTAGTAAATGAGTCTCTGTATTACCCCATGGTGAGACTCTTGAATACAGAAGTTAGATATTGTTAGACGTGTCTTGCCAGCCCTCCTGCATTATAAAGGAGCAAACAATCAACATTAGATTAAGCCATGTTATACATGAATGTTAAAGTCTCCCAGTATTTTATAGTGATTTCCATTAAATAATGATTTTTTAAATTTCCAACTAAGTTGTGGTACACCAAATTTAAAACCACATTTTTGTTATTGAGTTTTGTAATTTCTTTATAAATTTTGGATATTAATCCCTTATCAGATGGATTGGCAAATATGTCCTCCTGTTCCATGGGCTGTCTTTTATTTTGTTGATGATTTCCTTTGCTTTTTAGTTTGATGTAGTCCTGTTTTTGTTTTTGTTTTTTCTTTTGTTTCCCTTGCCTAGGGGGATATATCTGATAACATATTGCTAAGAGCAATGTTTGAGATTTTACTGCCTATATTTTCTTCTAGGATTTTTTATGGTTTGGGGTCTAATATTTAAATTTCTAATCCATTTTGAATTATTCTTGTGGGTGGTATAAGAAGGTAGTCTAGTTCTATTTTTCTTCATTTATCTGTCCAATTTTCCCAACACCATTCATTGAATAAACTGTCTTTAGCCTACTGTATATGCTTGCTTCCTCCATTGAATATTAATTGACTATAAGCAGAAAATCCAGCTAAAAAATGGGCAAAGGACCTGAATAGACAGTTCTCCAGAGAGGACATACAGATGGCAGATAGACATATGAAGAGATGCTCAATGTCACTAATGATCAGACAAATGCAGATTAAAACTACAATGAGGTGTCATCTCACACCAGTCAGAATGGCTATTATCAGTAAATCAACAAACAAAAAGTGCTGGTGAGGATGTGGAGAAAGGGGAACCCTTTTGAACTGTTGGTGGGAATGCAGATTGGTGCAGGCAATGTGGAAAGCAGTATGGAAAGACCTCAAAAAATTAAAAATGCATCTGCCCTTTGACCCAGTGATCCCACTTCTGGGAATATATCCAAAGGAACCCAAAATGCTAGTTCTAAAGAACATAAGCACCCCTATGTTCACTGCAGCATTACTTGGTAATGATATTTACCAAGATATGGACACAGCCCACGTGTCCATCAGTAGATGAATGGATAAAATAACTATGAGACATTTACATGATGGTATACTACTCAGCCATAAAACAGAAAAAAAAAATTACCCTTTGTGACAGTATGGATGAACCTGGGGAATACTATATTAAGTGAAACAAGTCAGTCAGAGAAAGACAAATACCATATGATTTCACTAACAAGCAAAATAAAGACAGGCTTATAGATACAGAGCAGGATGATAGCTATTGGTCCGGGGAGGTTGGCGGGGTGGAGGGATCAAGGCAAAAGGACACGAGGACATGAACAACAATGTGGTGATTTGCAGGGTGGAGGTACTATAAGGGGGTTAAATGGTAATGAAACAATACAATAAAAAAAAAAAGATGTAACTTAAAACTTCACACATTCTTCCTCTCTGTATTTTTAAAAGATTTTTATTAATTTATTTATTTTTAAAGAGAGGGGAAGGAAGAGAGAAAAGGAGGGAGAGAAACATCGATGTGAGAGAGAAACATAGATTGGTTGCCTCTTGCACGCCCCCAACCGGGGACCTAGCCCACAACCCAGGCATGTGTCCTAGCTGGGAATCAAACCAGTGATTTTTCAGTTTTCAGGCCAGTGCTCAATCCACTGAGCCACACCTGCCAGGACCTTCCTCTCTGTATTAAAGTATTTTTTACTTGAGAACTTTTAACAGTGCTTTAAACTCTTTATCAGGAATTATATTTGTCAAACTTCTAATATGCAAAAAAAAAATGGATATAACTCTTGTGATTTATACAGAAAGTACAATTATTGAAAGAAATAGCGAGGATGTCATTGAATTGTTACAAACCCACAGTACCAATCTCAGGAAAATGGACATTACAGAAGAAGGCTGTGCATCTGAAACTGCTGTCAAAATCACACCCTAATCTTTCCCAGAGAGGACACTTGCCTCAGGTTCATCGCACAGTAGAAATGAACCCTCTCCAGTCCAGTGGTTCTCCTCTAGCATGGCTGCCACTGACCCCAGTTGTTCTCCAAATTCTTCAGTCTTAAGATTCTGGGTATCACATGCAGCCCCTGTGGACCAAATAGTCTTTGCAGGTCCTGCTTCATGTGCTCTAATCCCAAATGAGAGTGACTGATAGGCCAAGCATTGGTTGTACACCAGTACCCTGGCTGCAAAAATGTTTGATAAAGCCATCCATCCAGACTGGTAAGAAAGACATGCCACAAATTCTGGGAAAGATTTCCAAAACTGGCCAACCTGAAATATACAGATATGTCCTATGTGCATTTTGCAAGTAATGTGTATAAGCACGTATCCCCATTTTTAAATTTTGAAACCCAGTATCTTGTATAGAAGTAATAACTCAGGTCTATTACTACCAATTTCTCAATAAAGTAAAAATAATTTTGAAACAAAGTATTATCTAAGGGCTCCATATATATTTTATACTAGGTAATTCTATGTGTGTCAGAAGTAGAGTACAAGAAATAAATGATGCTTTTTTAGTTAATAACACATGCATGCTTACCTAATACCACAGATGTTCTCTCCTTCATTGGTAAGAGCATTTACTTCACATCTTTGGTGGTTAAACAGTAGACTAATTTTTAAAAAGACTGATATTATGGCATGTGTATACAGTTAAGTACTAAATCAACTAACTCCCTTAAAACTGTATACTGCATCAAAATCTATCAACAGGATGACCTAAATTTAAGACAATTGACATCCAGTTCCAGATTGTTCCCTCCAGAACCAGGTTGCTTAGGGAACAAACATACCTTCTCATGAATGTTCATAAGAAACATATACTTGTGAGAGTTTCAGCTCTCAAAAGTCCTAAAATATAAAACATTTTCAAAAAGCTCTTAGAATAACTAAGAAATACAAGTCCATAAAGGTTAAAAAAAAATCAAGTGAAGATTTTACATTGCAGAGTACTGAAGCTACTTCAGAATCTAACTAACCCCCAATATGCCAATTCCATTGAAATGAATCCTGGGTTCTTTCCTTGCAACAGGAGTCATAAAAGAATTTTCAAATTTTCTTTCTTCTTGCCACTGTGGCTTAAGGCACATCTGGTGGTCACAGTACCTAATATATGCATTGTTCTGCTTAAGCCTAAATATACAAGGTTGTAGTCACAATATAGGTACTTATTAATACTCCATGTAGAAAAAAAAAGTTTTATAACATAGTACATTAAAGTCATGCAAACAGTAATTTATCAAAGATGAAGTGTGATTTTCCATTATTCTAAGAAATAATAGAAAAATATTTTTGAAATATCAATTGAAATATCAATTTATATGTGACATATAAAATAAATTCAGTGTTTGAAATAAGCACGGTTTTAGAAATTCTTAAAATAATAACCAAATTATACTGAAATCTATAAAAATCACTTTAAAACTTTTAATACTTCATTCATTATGTTGGACCCAAGTTTATTTTAGGTTACTGAATCATGTAAATTGCAGTTCACTTTTTAGTTTCTGATTTCTATTAGTTTGTAAAAGGATTTTACATTTGCATTTAAATAGGAAGGAAATGTGATAAAGATTTCAATTAAAAGGCTGTCTGAGTTAATTATTTTTAAATAAGAACAGTAAATATTTTTCAGTTGATGTAGCTCCTACCAGATCAGTTCACTGTTGTTTTTTTTTATCTAGGTGTCAGGTGGTGTTCAACAGAGAACATTATAATGTCAGCTGCTGCTATTTAAGAAGTATTTCTCATTTCTTTATTGATTTTTGAGAAACCAAAGTAAATTTTGAGTAATACTTAAAAAACTTGATGACAGCAGTTCACTGCATTGTGCAAAGGAAACTTAACATGTATATATGCTCATGTATGTAAAATATCAGTATTTATACATATATTAGTATGAGCAAGTTCAAATGAGAGTATACATAGATCTATATACATTGAGAATACATTTTCATTCTAAAGTCATTGATGCTAAGTTTGATGGCAAGGGAAAAAGAAAAATTACCTAATTTTGAAAGTAACTAAATCTTCAGTCTCATCTTCTTTATAGGAATAGGTTGTGTTCTCTACCAAAAAAAAAAAAAAAGTCCTTTAATTTGTCTTCATCTGTATTATTTGCTCTTAAAGTAGAGGGAGGTTTTATAATGATAATAACAACCTTAGTCTGATGTCCCTTAAACTTTTTTGCTTCTGAAACTAACTCTTTAAAATTTGGTGACTTATATGTTGTTTAGTTTTAGGCTTGTCCTTAGATTCTAAACAAATTCATTTAGTTACATGGAATCTACTTGAAATGATTTATCTTTAAATAATTTATATGCATTTGCCTCATTCCAGGATGCTTGCCTTTTATTTTGTTTTGGGTGTAGCTATGATTATCTAACTTATAAAATTTTTCTCCTCTTAGCTTCTAAGAAAATAGCTTGCTTTCTCTTTCAAAACCCTAAAAAGTGCATTGGACACTCTTGTAGCAGGGATGGAATATAGGATTTTTCATACAGAATTGAGGCATTTTATTAGTGTACTCTGGCTTCTTGCTAGCAGAACATCACATCTGTAATAAATGGATTGAGCTTCCTGTAATGCCAGCCAGGGGACATCTTGACAGTTGTGTTTTTTCAATCTCAGGTGTCTAGTTGAGGAAAACACAGGGGTCCAATTCAACCTTTAAAAATGTTATCTTTTGACTAGAAAGATTACTGCTTTGAGAGGCAATGGGATTTTCCAAGGCAAATTTAGCAGAGGATTATGCTTTTCATTACTCTCTGAATGAAGAATGGAGTGAATAGATGGTGTAAATAGAGGGTATTTTTTTGAGAAAATTTCTGTATAAATTACAATTAACTAACTTGTTTCTACCAAAAACGTATAAGAAAAGGAGGTGACAGTTTAAGTAGAGAAAAGGGCACGTTATCTTGAGAAATTGCTTCTTAACCCCCAAAAATATTTAGAGAATTTCAAGTGTTAAGATAAATTATATTTCATCTCAATTTATTTTCAGATGTTTCATTATTTTTTTTTGTTATTATTAGAATCTATTTGCCCCACAATATGTCTGTATATTTAGGCAGTCTCTAAATTGCCTGCTTCATGGTTGATTTTTTTCCAGCCATATTTAACTACTGATCACAGCAGAATTGATTAGAGCGACTGGACTAATTCAAATCAGATAAGATGGCCAAGCTCAGCAAACAAACTATGCCATGGTCTAGTAATTGTGTTCATACAACTACAACCTAACCCACTGCAGTTAAGTCAGAAGTGCTGGGAACACAAATGAAGAACTACTGATAATACAGTTTAAAGTATGCACAAATAGCACTTAAAATGTATTACAAATACTCTGTATTACACATACACCTATGTTCACATTTTATCATAGACCTCATAAATACAAAATGCCACTCTGTTTGATTTTTTGCATTTTCTATCTCTGCATGTGTGAAAGTTCTGTGACAACATGTTAAGCATGAGCCATTTTATAGGTGCTTCTAGACACTTCAAGTACATAGCCAATAAACCAACAAGCAAATCTGACTCTGTTCTAGTGAAAATCAGCAAGCTATTTAAATGAATTTATTCAAATAATTATTAGGATAACAGTTAAAAATGAGAAATTATTCATTTAGATTTATAATTATCTAGAACACTTGCTGCTTACATTTTTTGACCTTGCAATTTATGACTCTTTAAAAATTACTCATTTTTCCTCAAAAACAATAATAACTTTTCAAATTATAATAAACTTGCCTGGTTATTTTCTAATAATTATTAGCTATTGAGTATAGCTGGGCCACTTTTAATCTATATAAAACAAAACAAAACAAAGCAAAATTTTTATTTCTCTATCCTAATTTTTAAACCACTAACAGCAGAAGTGAATTTAGCATTTTGGGGTTTTGTTGGGTAAAGCACAAATATATCTTTTTTACTTTCACAATTAGCATTACCAAAGCATCATATGCATCACACAGCATTTTGAAACAGAGCTACTGCTCCTATAGGTGTCAACAGTAAAAGACTTGGGGCAAGTTACAGACCTGTTTGAGTTTAATTAGAAAATTCCATGTTCATTTTTTACATTATTAGGAAAATGTAAAAAATATTATTACTTTTTATTTTATCTTATTCTTTGCTTATAAAAATTTTAAAATCTTCTGTGAAGAGAGTCGACGAGTGCTATGGCAAGTTTGAAACATCTTTAAGAACAGTATTTTAAGAGATGCTTTGTTTCGGAACTTGTGTTTTTTTACTAAAAATTATTTCCTCTTTACATCCTCAATAGAGTATAAGTTTCATCCACATTATTGCAAGGAAATATACATTTGAAATGACTATTTAAGAGGCAGATCTTCCATTAAGGGTTATAAATCTTTTATCATATTTTTTTTTCTGAATTTTAACTTGCTAATATTTTTTAGGCAGAGATTGCTCATGTTAAGCAGTGAATAATGGATATATAAAAATAAAACTATTCCTTTTAGTAGACTTTTATTTGAAGTCTCCGAATGCTTACATATAGAACAATATTTTGTTACCTCAAAGAAATATAATGAAATAGTTCCTCATTGGTAGAGTGAGACATTGTCAAACCTTGTGAGAATTTTTCGCTTAGGAAGAAAAAAGTAGCAAGTATTGATAAAATCTTGTTCAAAATTTAAAAATAAAATTTAATATTATACAGATATATATATGTACATATATATACACACACACACACAGAGATTCAAAATTAATGTTGGCACTGAGCCCATGGGAAGACTTATTGACATAATTCTTAAACACTGGTCTATTTTGTGAAATTATAAGTAAAAGACACATTTTATTAGAGTTTTCTAGATTTCAAATACTCTGCTTTATAATCCAGAAATTACTACAAATCCAAAAAATTGATTTTGTCTATTTTCCATGCATGATGAAAGTTAAGTCCAAGAAGTTAATTGACTGGCATAACCAAAATAATGCCATTAATTAGCGGTGAATTACTTTATCTATAAATAGTTAAAGATTGTTTTACAATATTCATTAAAATCTGCAGTGTTTTATTTGTATAAAATTATATTCATGAATATACATATATAGGTACCTAAACATATTAACCTCTATTATATATTTCATATTAATGGATAAACAGGTAACAATTGTCTAAAATGCAAAAATGGAGTACAAAAATATGAAAATTGAAACCAATAAAATTCAGACCAATATGCTTATCATGATTTCATTGTAGTATAATGAAAATTTCAAAATTATCTTAACAGACAGTGTGATCCTGGCCTTCAGGTTTTCAATGGGATCTGTGGCTAAACTTTAAGTGGCATTAGTCAGTTAAGTCAGTCATTCCTATGGCATAATTCTGCTCAGCCTATCTCAAAATATATATTTTTAAATTACCTAAAAATATATTAAGGTACTTTGAAACTACAGATATCTCTAAAAATAAGATGGTATATACTCTTGCAGCTTTGAAAGTAGAGTTAAGTGTAGGCATGTGTCTCTGGGAGTGATGCAGAAGTGTCAAATAGGACTGTAATCAACCTCATTCTTATATAGCAATCTCAACACAGCCCAACAAGGATACAGTCAGTTGAAACAGATCAGAGTTATGTTTCATGACTGTCACATTCTTCAAAGCACGAGGTAATATTTTTTTGTGTATTTCACTTAAAAACATTTGTGCTTATTTCCATTAAATCAAACAGAGATATAGAATCCTGATAAATATTCGGAAGGTACAGATTTAAGACAATGACTGAGTTCAGTTTGGCAAGCAGTTTAACATTCACAGCAGTTAGGAGCCTTGAAAATAAAAGTTTGTTTTTTTTTTTTTTAGCTACTCAATTTATACCTGAAACTGACAGCTAGGACAGAATCATAGGAAAATAAATTGAAAACTACTATGTTGAGTTATTCTATAATAAAAATTACAAGTATCTAGTGAGAATAATAGAAGCCGAAGTGAGATGAAATATGTCTTTTATGTGTTTGAAAATGACTGCAATTTACTCACTTAAGATCTATATGTTGTCTTGGCTGCAACCAATATCACTTGCTTATAGAAATTATAGCCTTTTCATATTTTATTATAAAAATTATGAACTAGTTTCCTGTACCATATAACGCCTATGGTTCTCCATATGTAATAAAATATAAGAAAATAATTCTTTCCTAAAATATAGATTTCTAAATAAAACAATAAAATACAAAATTATTAATCAATATTCTTAAATTATTTTTCATTTTTTCTCACATACATGTTATATATACAAATTCTTAAAAATATAAAAAATTATGATAGGTAATTATCTCAAAGCTTTCTCTTTTTTCTAAATTTCTATATTTTGAACATATACTACTCGAAGTTAAAAAATGAATCTACATCTCCAATACATGAGTACTTAATAATAACCTACTTATTAATGCCAATAGAGTATTAATTAGTACAGAATGAAAAGTGAAGTCTGAGGAAATACAATAATTAAAATAAAATTTTAATATTGGCATGTGCTCCCTATAGATCACCCTGCACACCTGTTGGGAAGTGCAAAACCACCTACTCTGGAGACACCTAGTACAGTAAAAGCATGCAAATCTCCTAACGTTAAAGTGTAACTCAAAGCAAATCTAGTCCAGGACCAGAGCAGTAAACTCTGTAAAAGAACATCCGAAAGTGGTATCAGGTCTCTGAAAAGGGGAGTAAGCTATTCTCCTCCATCCTTTACAAAGGAAGTGCTGTTAAAATGCCTCTTAAGGTGAATACCTTGGAGACTTCAGTGTTCTGTGGATGTAGCCTGCATCCTTCATTTTAGTCCTCTCATTCTATGGTGAACACCCCTCTTATCAGGCAGTTTATACCTGTGAAACAGTCACATTTTAGTTATTAGCATAAAAAAGTAACAATATCACTTGGGCCAATATATTATGTAAAAAACATAACTATATGAGCACAATTTCTTCAATATGTATATGAGCTATCAGTTGAAAAGTAAACATTTTCTACTGTATATTTGTATATTTTGATTTCTTTGGCTAAAGACCATTTCCTCCCCCCCTTTTTTTTTTTTTTGATTCATTTTGCAGTCCTAGCCAAGGTTTAAGTCCCTACTTGTTAGAGCACCCTTAAGATAAATTCCTAATTAAAATAAACCAGATTATAAAGTAATTTCAGATTTCCATTGAGTAGCTCAGAGCATATTTTATGTGTGTGTCCTAAACCAGAGGTCCCCAACCTTTTCCCCACCAGGGACTCATTTCGTGGAAGACAATTTTTCAATGGACAACAGTGGAGGGATGGTTTGGGGATGATTCGAGCGCGTTACATTCAAGCTCACCTCCTGCTGTGCAGCCCGGTTCCTAACAGGCCTGGACCGGTACCAGGTTGAGGCCTGGACATTGGGGATCCCTGTCCTAAGTGGTGATTTCTGAACTTTAACATATTCTGATTCAGTATTCAGAAAAAGCAAAAGTATTCTGCTTTTCTACTAAGATCCCAGATGATATAAATGCGGTTGGTCCATGAATCACAGTTTGAGTAGCAAGATCCTAATCAATGTTTACAAGCAGCTGTTACATCTGTTCAGTGGAGTACTATATAGACAGGCGACATGCTGGGGTGGCATTTATTATCCAGTAAAGATGAAAATAATAGAATTTTCATAAGGATTAATGTCTTCTCATAAAATTGAAAAATTGATGAAATGTGAAACCCCATCTCAGTAAAATCTTATTAGGAATTGGTCAATTAATAATTAGTAGAGAAATCAAGAGCAATGATATGATTTTAAGGATCACCCATTACAGTATAATATAATATATCTGTGACTTTTATTTTCATTTTTAGGCTAATTTAAATTATCAGATTTAAAAAAAAATGATACATGAAAAGTTTTCAGAACAGCAAGTACATAATTTGTCAAGAAAAATAAGAACTTTTCAGCAACTTCTTAGAGCACCGGGAGTCTCCCCCATTAGCCAAGATGATGGCAGCACTTATACTGAGTGTGTCAAAAGCTAGAAAGATAATTAGATAGGGAAAAAAGCCCTCCTCTCCCTATCTCTATGAGAAACTCAGGCTTGAGAAGGTAGACTAAGATGGCTCATCTCAACCTACCTGCTCAACCTGAGAGAGGATGGGGGAGTCCATCACTCTCCCAGGTTGTGCAGCACCTGAATAAAACCTCTTTCCTTTTGCACCAACACCTGCCTCATGAATTTGGCTTTGATTGTGGCAGGCAACCGAGCCTCCCTTACGTTAGGTTACAGCCAAGCCAAACATGTAATAGCTTTTCTCCTCCAATTTCTCTCTGAGATGCTGAGGACAGACATGGCAGGAGTCAAGCAGTAAAAGGAGGCTCAGGGGCTTTGTCCTGCCATTTGCCTTTGCTGGTAACATAAACAGACAACAGAGGAACACACATTTATGGTTACAGCAAACAGAACAATAAGAAAGTAGTTTTATGGGTAATTTCACAGACATGTTTGTTCAGCAGAAGAAGTGTGAATGGAGTTTTTTGTTTTGTTTTTTACTCAACATTTAAACCAGTACATTTTATTTTTAAAAAATCTAGATTTCCAATTTCTCTTGAAAAATCTACTAACACCAGAACTTAATTTCCACATAACAAAAGTTGTCAAGATCTGAGGAACAGCTATTCTTTTTAGAAAGGACATGAACTGTCCAAATCAACAAGATTTCTACCACTGTTTTTCATTCTTCTAACATCACAATGCAGTGTCATTTGTTATTTATTACTATGCTCATTCTGCTGCTCTTCTAATAGTATAGAAATATTATCTGTACATATGTGTCTGCTAAAAGAGGAAAGACAAAAGAGAGACCCAAAGACTGAAAATTTTTAAAAATGGGGATAAACTTATTTTGTTGTGGCCCATGTTATTCCTTTATGGTAAGTGCAAGAGTAGGGTAGGCATTTTAATTTGTGATCTAGTCTAAGGCAAATATATATTTTTGTTCTTTATGACTTGCTGAGACATTTCTCAAAATTTCTTTGCTCTGATATTAAGGGTTTTCCCCGATGAAGCTTCATAGTGGCTACGCCAGCCAAATATTTAGGAAGGCAAATTCCAAGCTTTCTAAAAACGGTATATAAATACATACTTATTGTGTGTTAAAAATTTAAAACAGGCCTTAGAAATTGCTATGTCTTTACCGAGTGATGTTATTCAATCTTAAGAATTAGGTATACTATTGTGTTACCTTTTTAATGATGTAGAAACTAAGGGCCCTCCCCCCCAAAAGTAATAAGCTCAAAGTCCATATAGTTATTACCTAAAGTAACTGGTGCTAGTAATGTAGTCGATGCCACTTCACATCCTCTTGAACTCTGGACTGTATTGTCTCCATAATTTAAGAGGCTAAATTGTTTCAACGAGTTCAAACAAGAAATTATCAAAATTAATGTGTCAGATATCAATATGCTAAAATTAATATGTTAACATCCTCTTTTTCAAATTTAAGCACCCATGGATTTACTATTTTCCAAGTTGTTGTTTCTTTTTTTACCTTGAGGAGGCCAGGGTCACTCCCAAAGCTTTGAAACTTATGGTCAGCCTTGAACCTCAATGGTACTTTCCCCCTTCTTTGGAGACACTTAATATATGGCACTGATGTTATCTTCATAATTATTTTGTTTCCTTTCATACAGTTTTGTGAGTAAGTTCCTTGAGAACTCATTTTTATGCTTGCTGTGCCTTTCACAGTGTCTTGAAGAGTACTGAATTTAACAGAATATTGAGTCTGCTTAACAGTAGTAGTTGATGTTGAGGGTGTATGTGAAGTCCCTGAAGGCTACTCAGTAGAGTGAAAAATTGAAAGCCTTGCATATTAACTGGTGGTAACAGTACTCTCATTTGAAACTTGGTAGGAACTGAAATTTTCTTGTTGGTTTTGCTTTGTTTGCTACATATCTTTCCTAATGAGAAATAAGATTGCCCAAACTACTTCACATACTACAGGCTGAATGGCTTTGATAGGACTATATAATCTAAGGATAAGATTCTAGCTAAGGCTTGAGCTCAGTAGTGCAATGAGAAGAAATGTCTTGTTATTGGCATAGTTTCCAACAGAGCTCACTCATGTTTGCTTTACAAGCAGGCAGTGAGTGACTGTGTGTTTTGAAATTCAGTTACATATCATTCTTTGAGAAGTGTTAGAATATACTTCTCAGTGTGCTGTATTATAAAGTATTTTGTCAGCATATTAGTTAGTGTCAGTCTTCAAATAGGAAGAAAACAAATTAAAGTTTCTAGTTCAAGTCTTAAACTCTAGACATAATAGCAAAAATGTTGGGACATTTATCTCCATGTGAAACATTTACATTGCCCTGCAGTACAGAAACCGCAACTAAGCGCAGCTGAAAAGCTCTTTAGCAAAAGTGAAACAATCAATTGCTGGGGTCCGGGTGGAGGAAGACACTATTTGAATTATCCTCTCATCTCTAGGTCATAACCAGACTTGAAATTTTGGCTGCAGAATGTGTGCACAGCATGGTTTTTCTCTATGATCTGTAGTGAGTTTTTGAACATTTGTAATCTGTCCATGGGAATCTTTTCCTGAGGCTCCGTATTAAGAACATTTCATAAAGGAAAATAGTTGCAAGGTAGTGTCACTCTTATTTGACTCACTCCTAAACAGTTGGTATTATAGCCTATAGGAGTCTATCTTCCAGAGAGCACACTTTCAGGTTTTGCTTTTGTAATCTGAGTGTAGATCCCTCAGGCACTCAGCGTGTTGGCAATCCCCTGTAAGAGGGTATCAGCGGGGGACAAACTGAAGTAAAGCGGATTGTATCTAACAGAGCTCCTTAAATAAGTTGTTCAATTGATGGGAGAGGTAGGAAGCCTTCCCAGGGTGATTAATTCGAAGGACCTAGACTAGTCGATGTGCAGTTTTAAATGATTCTTGTCTCTTATTATTTTCCTGAAAAATACTCAAAAATGCATTCTGGAGAAGGAAGTACTTTGCAAAAGCTTAAACATTTTGAAGTCCTATATTATAAAATAATTTACCTAAAGGCAGTTCTCAAACTTAAGTCTAAAGTGTACAGGAGAATACCCAGCAGTGCTTGTTCTCTCCTGTTAATTTTCTGGGTCCCACCGTGGAGATTCTGATTCTATAGTTTCTGAGCTAGAGCCTAGGAAATTGAATTTTTGACCAGCATTTTAGGTATTCATGATGCAGATAATTCAGGGTTGGGTGTTAATAAGAGGAAAATGACAGATATGGTAAGAATGTGGTCTCCAATTGAGCCTTTCCCCACTTATCTACATTGATTTAACCTTTGGTCAGGAAGTTGGAGCAAATGCAACTTTAGCTAGAGAACCAGAAGCATGTCAGCTAAGGCTCTCAGTAGAAAATGAAAGAACTAGAGCTCTCTGGTTGGAAGTTTCCCTACAAAGTAGCTTTCAAAGTACTAAAGGGAAAAATTACTAAAGTATTTGCCTCTATCTCTGTCCATGAGTTGTTTTAGACAATCTGTTTTTAAGCAAGTATACAATTTTTCCTGCTCCTTTCAAGACATGGTCGGTCAAAGTGATTTTTCAATCACACTTGAAAGTTGTGTAAGTTTATTTTAATTTAAAAGATTGACTTAGAAAAGTCTCGATCATGCTTATAATTAGACCTAGTGGAAAATCATAGATAAATATTTATCTTTCCTAAACTTTACACTTCTGATCCTAAGATTCTTAGACATTGTAGTGTTCTCACAGAAAATAAATTATAAATAATGTGTAATATACCAAAATTTACTTTAAAAAGGAAATACCTTTAAAATCTGACTGTATATATCTTATAAACTTCCAAGGTTTTATATTATTTAAATTTTGGACTTCAGTGACTAATATTTGTCTGCTCATGACTCTATTGATAATGTCTTTGTGTCACTCCTTATTGCTTTCCTTTGTCATATGTTACCACCTAATCTGTTTACCGTGTATTAAACATGGGATCTTTATGCTTAAAACTAACAACATCCTTTTGAGGAAGTCCCACCTTTCTGTGTATCCATTAATTATAACTCTAACTTAAATGCTGAATGGTATGCTGAGAATAAAATATACTCATACAATTTTATAATACAAAAAATTCAATGATTTTTGGGAAAAACTCAATATATTAAACACTTTTTTTTTCTCTTTTGCTAATGCTATGATTAAAGTTTAAAGAAATGTAAGGGATGGGGAGATTGAACAATCGACTAAGTTAATAGTCACATGGCTTTTGGATGTGCCAGTTTGGCTAGGTTACTGTCCCACGTCCTTCAGTCACACACTATTTGGATATTGCTGAAGAGGGATTTTTTCAGTTTCAATTAAAATCTCTAATTGGTTTACTTTTCATGAAGAAAATTGTTTTAGATATTTTTGGCGAGTCTGCCTTAATCAGTTGGAAGGCTTTGAAAGAAGGACCGTGGCTTTCTTAAGAATAAAAAGAATAAGTTCCACGCGGATATCTTCGATCTCTGCTGGTGGAGCGCTAGAAAATTCATGGTCTTCCTCTCTGACTACCTGCTCTACTAATTTTCAATTTACTTAACTAACCCCCACAAGCACACATAGCAATAATTTGTAATAAATCTCAGAATAGAAACCTTAATATAAATAATAAATCAATAAACCGTAATACGAATACTAAGTATCTCTGTCTCTCTGCGCGTGCATGTGTGTGGGCAGGGAGGTATTGATATGAGACTAGTAGAAAAATTTTTAACAAAATTATCAGTGCTGTTTAGCAATATAAAGTAACTTTGGGAATGACAGGTCAGATGAACACTTATAAATAGGGCTACTTACATGTATTTTAATTCATTTCTTAATTTGCATTATTATTTTTCTAATCATGGTGATTCTAGGGTAAAATCTTTACAGGGATAGCACATTGTTTTGATTCGATAAGGTTATAACTGAATAGAATATTTAATTAATTGTTGGAAAACTGGGAAAGTCCTAGGTTATTCTACAAAAAAAGATGGTTGTGGCAACATGTATGGTAAAGTTCATCTATAAAGATTAATTTCTGTTTCTGATTGAACTACAATTAATACTATTACCTCTAAAAATATACCTTTGCTTGTGATATTATTCAGGAACCAATTTGGAGGAAAAACAAACTATGATGGTTAATATTTTTAAAGGTGTGAATGCCATTACAATGATCCTTGTATATGTGAGATAATTACCTGAGCTATATAACCTTGCTGATGGCATCACCTCACACAAAGAAACTGATAATATTTGTTTAACCTAAAGTAATTTATTAATAAACATATTATTGCATTGCATAGGCTACATTTTCCGCTCTTATAACTCAAGTACATTTTTACTATATGTCTCCCAGAAAATTGAGAAATATCATTATATACCTGTTTTTATTATTAAGATCTTCCTGATTTTTTGTATTTATATTGGTATTTGGTAATATTGCCACACAATGTGCACATTAGAAAAAGGAAGGAGTCTGCCATTGAGAAATGGTTCTGTACCTTATTTTTAAGACTTACAACTTTATATTCTCTAGTAATATCTAAATTAGACATATACATCATTTAATACTGATTTACATATCAAAGTGCAGAAACCATAAAAAATTGGAGATAATCTCTTCCTACAGTAATGCAACATACAAAATACTTTTATTACTGTAACATTGCAAATGAAGGTGTTGCTGCAATACAAGCTCAGTAAAAGAACCCTGACTTGCTGGCTGCAATGTTTGCTACACAATAAAACTACTTTAGTTTCTTTAATGACATGGCAATGTGGCATTTGCTTGGTAGCTAACATTGGATAAATATTTCATGACAAATCAAAAACAAGCCAAATGCTTATAGTTCCATAAAGCAAGGAAGTGATTAAAGACATATAAACACACATGCACACACATATACACCAATGAAACAAAGTATGAGGGGTGTATATGAAGGATACAGGAACCAAGGAATCATCCTGAAAGACCTCCCAGTGTGCAAACTTGGAATACAATAGGCAAACAAAATAAATAATGAGATTATTAAACTTTTACCCAACAAATACATGCCCATGAGTCCACACTGATATAAATAATATTTATATAAATAAGTACATGAGAGAAAAGGGACACATCTTTCTTCCAGAAGAATTCCAAATAATAAATGTAGAAGGAATAAAGGCAATAGAAACCACCACTAAAATAGCATACCAATAGCTGCTGTAGAGAAGATTCATAAACTTTACACATGTATGGGAAGTGAAAATAGTAACTTTATAGGGGGAAGCTTGGTAGATGCTATCTTAACCAAATGATCAAAGGCAACACCTTCAGTAAGTTATATTACTATCATGTATCTGGTGGTATGATGCGATGAGAAAATCACTCTGTCTTTTTAAAAAAAATTTCCACCAATCAATAACCCTAGCTTAAGCATGTGAAAACATCAGACAAATCCCAATTGAGGGAGATTTTTAAATTTGATTAGTGCTCTTTAAAGTGTTAAAGTCATGAAAAAACCGAGACTCAAGAACCTGTACAAATTGGAGACCATGGATACATGATAGCTAAATTAAATGTGATATGGATCCATAATAATAGACATTTGTTGATAAATTGTACAATTCGAATGAAGTCTATAGTTTAGTTAATAATATTGTATCAATATTAATAAATTCTTTTGATAAATAGACTATGGTTATGCTAGATGTCAACCTTAGGGAAAAAAAAAAGGACAACGGCCAAGGTGGGACAAGCAGAACTATGAGTCTTTTGCATTAGCTGATTGTGAGACATACTCTACAAATATTAATTATGATTTTTATATGTGTTCCTAATTATTACTGTTATATCATTGACAGTGTTTAAAATTCAGGGTTTGGTTGCTCCACACCGTACTCCTGACTGGCTGCACTAAAGGAAAAGTTGTAGAGAAAAACCTGACAGAAAAAAATATGTGTTGAGAATAATAATAATAACTTTGTTAATAAATTTAAATAATAAATTCAAGTTGGATTTCCCCCCATTATGACAGGTTATTTTCAATGACACTTATTTTCTGGCAATTATATCAATTTTTTAAATATAGCCTTTATTTGATCATT